>JADBJO010010312.1:27500-50000 GCA_016801955.1 Conus betulinus
TGGATGGGCAGGAAATGCTCGATGCCATCAGCACAAAATTCGAAGAGCCAACCAAAAGATAGAAATCGTCAGCGAGAAAATTGCAAACCTTGCAACGAAGGAAGACATATTAGCAATGAAGTCAGAAATGCAACTGATGACGAAGACTTTTTCTGAAAAGATCGAAAAACTCGAGGGCAAACTTTTTGACGGTGAAACAAAGAATGAACAACTGCAACAAGAGGCAAATGCCATAAAAAGAGAAGGTGAAATAGTGACAGGTGCGCTGAAGACTCAGAAAATAATGCGCCACTGTGCAGAAAGCAAGCAACGATCTAGAACAGTACAGTAGAAGATGGAATATTCGTCTCTACCGTATCCCAGAAGCAGCACGAGAGACTGCGGAAGACTGCTTCAAAAAATGTGTCGATATTTTCGATCAGAAAGTGGAAGTGCCGACCACAGAGAACGATATTGAAATCACCCATCGGACCGGCCAGCCAAGCAGCTCCAGACCCAGACCGATCATCGTGACGTTTTTTTCAACAGAAGAGAAAACGAGACAAAATCCTAGCAAATCGTCGAAACCTAAAAAATAAAGGGATTGTGATCGGAGAGGACTTGACCGCAGCAAATTATGAAATTTATTGTGACGCCATGCAACATTCTGCATGTGCTAGTACGTGGACATCCAATGGTAGGACATTTGCCAAACTAAAAAAACGGACGAACACTGAAATTAGACATACACACCAATGTTGATCAGGCTTTTCGCCGGGTGATGGTAGGACAAGATACCAGTGAGGAAATGGAAAATGGTGTGTAGATGCAGAGTGAGGAATGTGAGACACTGGTCATCAAGTAAGTGCATAGATGCTATTACATTGATCCTAGACTCTCTCCAGTATGTAAGTAGTATTCTGTGACAATTCATGAACCCTTTTTTTTTTTCTTTCCGATTCCATAACCTGTGTCACGCGCCAAGCGTGACCTTTCTTTTCTACCCCTTTTGAGGAGATTTTGTCCCTATTTCTTTTGCTCTATATGCCCATCTTTCAGGAGGGACCAAATCTTGGGGCAATCACCGCTCGACTGATTTGGGGCAGCCTTCACTGTGCATTGTCTTTGCACGTGCGTTCCGTTCATTTTCGTTCACCCAGTCTTCTCGCTCGCCTACGTCACTGTTGGAAGGTGGGCAAAAGCTGGGTTTGGGTCGAGTTTTGGCACTCTGGATTTGGATTTGGGGGGTGATCCGCGAGTCACACCATTTTCTTTTGATGGTTCATTTTGTTTGAGAGGGCCTCGTCCCTGTATTCTAGATATCAACTTTCGTCATCTTGCTGGAGTTGATCCATCATCACCATCCTTTTGTTTTCATCCCCCACATCATCGTTTCATCTGGAGGGCCAAAGGAAGAAGAAGTAGGAAGACCCTAAGAAGAAACCGAAGAAGACCTTGAGAAGAAGACGGGGGAAGACCTTGGAAAGGAGGACTGGAGAGGGATAGAGGACAGGAGGGTCAGACTGGGGTCGACATCTTCCTGGGGGGTCTACATGTCCTTTTCCCCTTCCCAGACGTGGTGACCTGTCGTTTTCGTCCTCCTCTTTCATACGAGTGGTTTTGCACTTCCCTTTTCTTCTCTCTCTTTCTGCCTTTCCCTCGGGTCTTCGTCTGCTGCTTCACCACCTTTTCATCCACGCCCTGGCCTTGCTCCTGTGGGCCGAGACATTAACACAGCCTGCTGCCCTGGCACCCGGGAGATCCCGATTGTGGCGCCGGCACTTCCTCGCCTGTCCTGACATCATGAAGCGACTGCAGTGAGGGGCGCGCGTGAGTTGAGGGTTTGTGGGTGGGAGTGCTGGACTCAAAGTAGCCCCAGAAAGACAGAAGCGGACAGAAAGGTGCCAGAGAAATGAACTGTGTTTAGGACTGTCTTTTTTTAAATTTTTTTTTAAAGATTTTGTTTTGTTTTGTTTTGTTTTTTTCCTCTGACAGGCATTTTTTTTCCTTTCTAAATAGATTTTTAAGACTGTTATTTTTTTTTTTCTTATGTGATTGTCATTGTCCACATTTCCCTTTTTCCCCGGGCTTCAGTATTGTGGGGTAGGTGGGGTGATTAGGTCCTCCTGGGTGCTGTGTTGGGTTAGGGTGGGGGATCTAGTATCATCACTGTTCTATCTAGTTAGTTAGGGTCCCATCTCTTCATCTCTCATCAATATCTGTTTAATGTGAATAAATTGTTGTGGTTTGTTTTTTTTTTTTTTTTTTTTTTTTTTTTTTTTGCTGTCCCAATTTCTGCGCCACCTCAGAGGCAGTGCACCCACGCTGTTCACTCCGACACCCCGTCCACAGCCACAGCCCGGTCGGCGCCGCCGCAGCCCCGGCACCGGCAACCCACAGGGAGCAGTCGCTGTCAAGTCGTGAAAAGGCAACCCACCGGAGGAGACACTGCACTGCTGCCGAGTCACTTCGGTCACTTCTGATCTAACGTACGAAGGACACCACGTACTAAGCCCCCTACTGATGACAATAATTGCTTAGTCGCGGAGCCGGCGTGAGTGAGCAGGCCCGAGAGATACAGACACCTGCAGTGTTGGTCAGGAAATTTGAGCAACACTCTCAGAAACGCATCCATTAAGTGGATGAAACTCGACTGTGTGGTCCCAGTCTTCCCAACAGAGTCCGCAGCAAACTCAACTCTGGGTAGGAGCCAGTTGGGGCAGAAAAACCACATGACTCTGATGGGATTCGAACCCACGACTTCCCAGCCGGGAGTCCGCGACGCTAACCACTTCGCCACGGCGGCTGGTGGTTTGTCTCTCTCTTGCCTGGAGTTTGATTTGTGCGCTTGAGTTCAGGTACCTGCGGGTTCTCCCTCTTCCCACGCGCCTCGTCATAGGTCACCCTTACCCAGGTGAACCGTTACAACCTGTTTGAAACAATACTTCCCTCTGTCTACATATTTACGACTTAATCATCCTTTCCACTTCCTCTTCCCCTCATACATTTCTTTTTCCTTTTCCTATGGGAATCTTTCATTGATGATGATGATGATGATGATGATGATGATGATGATGATGATTGATATTGTTATTTTTGTTATCATAATTTTTTAGTTATTACCGTGTTAATGTCACTGCGATTTAAATTTATTTGTTCTGTTTTTTGTTTTTATGGATTTGTTCATTTGTGTCATCTTTTGGCCATCATTTGCGAAGCTTCAGTTCAGAAGGGAATCATCATTAGGTGATTAACTTTAAATTTTAAACTGTTACTTTTAATGATAAAAGAAAAAAAAGGGGGGGTGGGGGGGGGGGGGGGGGGGGGGAGAGAAAACTGGAAGAGGCCGCAGTAGATAGGATTAGACTGTTGTTAAAATGCTACTTTAGAGCTATGATGACTTAAATCCACTTACCTTTGTTGATCTCTACAACTAATGTTCTTGGTCACATAGTTTGATGTATTTGTGAAAATATGCTGGTTTTTTCTAAGTTGCTGATGATGCGGCATCATTAACACAGATAAGATTTTCTTGCCGACATTCACCCCTCCCTTCGTGTGCCCCTGTACCCTTCACTCGCGTAAGAAGTATAATATTATGCTTTTGGGCTTTGTGCGTTGTGGTGAAATTTGCCTTTTATTTCCTCAGAGGATAAATCATCTGTTATATGCTTTCAGAATGGAATAGAAATTAAGACATTTATTGAGTATATGATAATACTCATATTATGATGATGAATCAGATGTTGTTAAATCACGATGGTGACTGTGTCACAGAATGTGAGCTTGGCCTACGAATAGGATTGTTTCTGGGTCAACGTCACATACATTGTGAACATTCTGCATTTGATGTCATTTCCTTGTGTTTTAGTGTCATGATGTCAATACAGTTGTTAATTTTTTCCCACTCCTTCTCCCACAGGTTCGGCAAACTCAAAAAGCATCATAGTTAGCTTTTTTTTTTTTTTTTTTTTTATTCATTTTTTTTTTTTTTTTTTTTCTTTTTAAATTTGATTACGTTTGTGTGGAAATTGATACATGTGCGTTCGTGCTGGCGCTATGTGGTGAACTGCTTCGACACGCTTGTGTACTTAGAATATTCATGAACAAAAGGGAAAGAAAGGAAGAGAGGGGGGAAAAAAAAAGAAGAAAAAACAGGAAAAATGTATCTGAGGTTATGTAGCTGGGACATGTGCTGGTCAGTGGTGGCTGAAGGGCCAAGGCTCCGTAGAACTCGGTATCAGCTTTCTCTATTTGAAATCTGCACTGGTGATTTTCACCTGCCGGCATTGCTATCTTTCTTGTTGTACAGAAAATGATGTGTGGAGGATGTTCGTTTTTCCCCTGTTATATAAAATTATGTGTATGTATCACATCATTGCCCCGAGGTACAAAAGATAATGTGTGCATGTACAGAATACTTATACAGTGAAGTATAATGCAATAGTTCACCAACGCTGATACTTAGCTGCACTGTCTATCCCATGTATACTGGACTTACCGAACACTTAATTGGTCCCACGCCAACCCCCCTCCCCACCCCCCGCCCTCCTATATCTCATTTCCCCTCCCATCTCTGTGCCCCATGTTTCAATACTTTGTTTCATTCAACACCTTCAAAAGCATATTTCAAAGTCTGTTTGAATATTTTGTATTCATTGAATGTATGTCTGTACTTTTTTTCCTTTTGTGGAGATAACTTGAGCATTGGGCTTCAGATGTGAAGCATCTTTACTATTGTTTGCTTGGTTTGTGTGTTACCATCAAAATTATGACGAACTTGAAAAACGTGAAGGCATGTCATTTTTGTGACCTTTTTCAAGCCCCGATCTTTTTGTATATGATGAAATGGAATGATATTCAGTTATTTTCAAGATAATAGAAAGTTGTATTTTTTGATAGAACATTTGCCAGGGATAGACATTACGGTGCTAGTACAGTATGCAGTGATGTATTTTCGTTAAAAACTCTGTTACAAATATGAACAGTCTTATCATCTCTTCTTTAAATTGCCAGAGACTAGGTTCGTATAAAAAAAAAAGAAGATATGTATTTCAACACCTTAGAAAAAAACGACACTCTATATATGTCTTACAGGACACGCATTTCACTGCAAAAATGGAAAGACAAGTTAGAACTGAATGGGGCTTTGAATGTGTATTTCATCAAATAATTCTAGATCAAGAGGAGTAGCCATCTTGTTCATTAATGATTTTCAATTTAAAACTCTGAAAACTGTAACAGATACCCATGGCAATTATATACTTCTTTGCAAATAAAATGGTAGATCTAGAAATTCTGTTGGTTAATATATATGGACCGAACAAAGACACTCCCGACTTCTTCGATGTAAATAAAGAAAATTGATGAGATGGGTATTGCTAACATTATAGTAGGAGGGGACTGGAATTTGGTAATAAATCCCAACTTAGATTATTACAACTACAAGACAGCAAATAAACCGAAAGCACAAGAAACAGTACCTGAGATGATGAAAGATCTTGAAGTTGTAGATGTTTGGAGAGAATTCAATCCGGAAGTTCTGAATATACGTGAAGAAGGTCAACCCCTTTACAGCAGACTAGATTTTTTCTTGTTAGCTGACAGTCTTTTTAGCAAGATAAAAGATGCAGATATCCTTTATGGCTATAGAAGTTATCATTCTCTAATAACCATTCACTTCAACTTTAAAGTGGAAAAATAACAGGAAAACATTTTGAAATTTAACCAAAGGACAACATTTGTGTGGAACTAATTCAACAAACAATTGAAAACATAAAACTTCAGTATGCAGTACTGCCATGCTCACGGGAAAACATAAACAAGATTCCGATGGATGAAATTCAGTTCACAATCAGTGATCAACTGTTTTTAGATGTTTTCAATTATGGAAATAAGAGCAAAAACTGTAACCTTTGCCATAAAGAAAAAAAAGAGAACTAAAAGAGAAAGACGAAAAGTTGGAATCAGAAATACAAACACTTGAAACACATTTGCTAATTAACAGTAAATTAAGGGAACTTCAAGAGATAAAAGACGAACTCCTACAGTTAAGAATGGAAAAAAATGGAAGGGATCGTTATGCGATCCAAAGCAAGATGGGCATCACAGGGGGAAAATATCTAAATATTTCTGCAATGTTGAGAAACTTCATTTTGTCAACAAACAAATGTTAGAATTAGTAACAGACCAAGGAAATATCATAACAGGAACAGACGAAATATTAGATGCAACTAAGACCTATTATGAAAACTTATACAAAGAAAGAAGTGCAAAAGACATAGACATTGGCAGATATGCTGAAAATTTACCAAAGCTTGAAGAAGTTGAATCCAAACGACTAGAGGGACAAACAACTAGACAAGAAGCTTCAGAAGCACTGAAAGGAATGCAACATGACAAGAGCCCGGTACTGATGAGATAACGGTAATATTTTTCAATTTTTTTTCTGGAAGGACATGAGACTGTTGTTCAATCTTTAAGCAAAGGTTTTACAAAAGAAGAGCTGTCCATTACACAGAGAGAAGGAATTATTACTTACTTACCGAAATGAGAAAAGCCAAAAAAGAATATCTACAAAATTGGAGATCCATGTCATTATTAAATGTGTCGTACAAAATAGGATCAACATGTACAGCCAACCGAATAAAGTACATCCTACATCAATTGATAAATGAAGATCAGACAGGTTTCATTCCAGGACAGTATATAGGAGACACAACTTAAGAACAGTATACGACATCATATATTACTTAGAAAAAAAAAATCTTCCTGGTTTATTAGTATCAACAGATTTCGAGAAAGAGTTTGATTCAATAAACTGGAAATACATGAATAAGTCCTGAATGTTTTCGGTTTTTGGCGATGGCGTATGTAAATGGATAACCACATTTTATAAAAATATAAAGTCGTACATAACAGTAAACGGACAGGTATCTGGAAGCATTGAAGTACAGAGAGGCTGTCGTCAAGGAGACCCTATTTCACCCTACCTACCTTTTTGTCTTGTGTTCAGAAATTTTAGCTCACAAAATAAAAGAAGATAAAAGCATAAAGGGTATTACTATCCATGACACTAATTTCAAAATAAATCAATTCGCAAATGATACGTCATTTACACTAAATGGTGACAGGGAATCCTACGAAAATCTGTTCAGAACTCTTGAGGAGTTTGAAGAAATTGCAGGACTAAAACTTCTGCATGAAAAAACTGTTAATGTGTGGCTAGGTCAAAAGAAATATTCAGAGAACAATACTTAAAAAAAAAAAAAATTGAAACCCCCCCCCCCCCCCCCCCCCCCCCCCCCCCCCCCCCCCCCCTCCAAATAGGTATATGGTTCACAAATGACTTGTCAAAAGTGACTGAAACTAACACAACGGACAAATTAGCAGAAGTTTAACATCTATTCAAATTTGGTCCAAACGAATTTGCACACCCCTTGGTAGAATTGCTGTGCCTAAGTCTCTCATACTCTCAAAACTTGTATACTTATGGATTCTTCTTCCAAACCCTCCAGAAAATATAATAAAACAATTGTAAAACATGTGTTTCAAATTCAAATGGGATACTAAACTAAAATAAGATAAAAAGGAAATATTCAGTTCATCACACTGAAAATGGTGGCCTAGGTATTCCTGACATACAAGTGTTTATACAGGCCGTAAAAATGATATGGTTGAAAAAAATCTTTAAGGGAACATCCAGATGGAAAAGAATACTATATATGGACTGTCCTGAGATAGAATCGTTGGAACGGCGTGGGCCTTTAAGATTACTTAAAAATAACTGTAACAAAGTTTGGAAGGATGTGTTCACAGCTTATGCGAAGTTATGCAAACACGTGTCTGTAAAAGAAACATAAGAAGTATTAGCTGAACCCTTGTTTGACAATGACATGTTCAGAATTGATAATAATACTTTTTTTTTTCAAAGTGGACACACAAAACATATACCTGGTAAGAGATGTGGTTGATGAAAAGGGGATGTAAGTTATAAAGCTTTCTGTGAAAGGTATACTATCAAAGTAAACTATTTAGAATACATGAGTTGTATTCAATCCATCAAAAGCTTCCTTGCTACAAAGAATATCAAAATAAAAGATGGCAAATGCAATGAAAGGACAAACGTACAACAAATAATAGCAAATGTTTAAAAAGGTTCAAAACTTTCTACGATGTTTTATTGGATCCATTTATTTTATATGATATAAATGCTTTCGGAAAGTGGGAGCAAATTCTAAACATTAATGTAGACTGGGATAGAACACTAAAACGAAATTGAAAAAAATAAAGGGAATCAGATTAAGGTGGTTCCAAATAAAATTGTGTTATAACATTTTAATAATAATAATGTATGGATTTTTATATGGCGCAATTCTTGGGATCAACGCATTGCGTTCAACACACACTCAAACACTCGCGCGCGCGCGCGCGCGCGCACACACACACACACACACACACACACACACACACACACACACACACACACACACACATTCAAACACTCGCACTGACATGTGTTCCTACACACACACACACACACACACACACACACACACACACACACACCTACCAACACAGGCGCACTTATCAAGTTCATCGGTTCAAGCGTAAACAGCACAGTTTTGCACGCAGTACATACAAAGTTAGGTCAGAATAATAGACACAGCATTTAGATATTATGGTTGAAGAAGGATTTCCTAAAGAGTATTTTTTAACTCTGACTTGAATTTAGATAACGTGAGCAGGTCACTTAAGCTGTCAGGAAGAGAATTCCAAAGAGTGGGCGCACTAAAGCTAAATGCTTTCTCACCGACTGTCTTTAACGAGCGCCTAGGAATTTTCATCAGATTTTGAGAAGATGAGCGAAGATACCGAGAAGTTTGATAGGTGGACAGAGAAGCAGAAAGATACTGTGGGGGTGTCCCATCAAATCAAAGTAACGATAGGCAAAAACTGCGATTTTGAACTGCCATCGATATTTGATAGGAAGCCAGTGGAATTCACGTAACAAAGGTGTTATATGCTCATTTTTACGCTTTTAATTAACAACAATATTTTGAAGAAAATGAGATTTACAAATAGTGACAAATGTACTTTTTGAAGAAATGAGAAAGATTCAGCCAGACATTAATTATGGCTCTGTGATTTTTCACAATGTTCCTGGGGGGACTTGGAGAAGATTTTAAGAGAGAAGTGCAAACACTGTTTTGAGTTGAAATTTAACGTATAACTTGTTCTGTTTGGGAATGATGACCAAACAAAAGCAGATGACACTTTCGACCAGATTTATCTACTAGCAAAATACTTCATTTACAAATGCAAGATAGTTAAGATCAAACCCAATGTAACACACTTTCTGAGAGATTTGAAACACAATTATATAGTTGAAAAATACATCTATTCAAAAGAAATGAGGCTTGCAGATTTCTTTAAAAAAAGTGGTACCCTTACCAGTGTTTTGTTGATGACGTGCAGTGATTAATAACGATGTAATGTTGTACGCTTATTTAGAAACGTGTCACTTCGAGTGTGTACATCTTTCATGAACGTAACCATGGTAACCCCAGCTTAGATCAAAATCTTTCAGTTTCATGCCACATTGTTCAAGGCTCAATCTCATTGTATAAAATTGTAATGCGTGTGTGTGTGTGTGTGTGTGTGTGTGTGTAAATGAATATGGGTGCATGTTTAGGTATATGTTTATATGTGTCTCTGTGTGTGTGTGTGTGTGTGTGTATGGGGTTTTTTTTTTTTTTTTTTTTTTTTTTTTACTCTACTTCTCACAATAGCTAGAAATATTTATGTACCGTTATGTTTAATGTCTGCCCGAAAATCTCTGCGCACTGTCCTCTTTTTTGGCGCAGGTGTATTATTCCTATTACTTGAATAAAATGTATTTCTTAAAAAAATAAATAAATAAAAAAAAATAAATAATTGCATATTTCATGTATGTTTTAATTTATTATGTGATTTCAATAAATCGATGTAAAAAATCTTCAAGCAACATTATTTTCTTAGAATAACTTAATACGTCTTCGAGTATAAGTTCGAAACCAACGAATCATTCGACTCTTTCTTCAGGGTTTTTGTATAAGAAGCCTACTAGGATCGGTTTGGTTCCTTTCAAATGAATCTCTAACCATACACATTCAATACTATCTCTGTCAAACAAATTAGCCTTTCATAATTTACAGATCGGTGAATATTAGCTACCCTAACCGTTTCTAGTTTTGCTGTTGCTTCTCGTCTAAAAAGGTTGTATCCTGGAATCAATATTACAGTGTCAGAAAGTGCACTAGATAGTCGTGATTCAGAAAAAAAAAAAGACATGAAAACAGTCATTTGAATATTGGATAGGATTGAAGGCACATCTGATAATTTGTTCATTAGATGACATATACATTAAGATAAACTATTTTGAACCCAGCTTTACACAGCCTCTTCGCATTGCCACTGTTATTGTCAATGACAAAATCATTACAATTAAGGATGATTACAAGGAGGAAATTAAGCGCATACAAACAAGTATGACACTCTGCACAAAATATATGTAAAGATTAAAGCGAGAAAATGACCGGGCACAAAGTAAGGATACAAAATCCACCCACATGAGTTGAGTACAAGACGAAAGTAAGAACAGGAATCTAGTGATTCAGCCCCAGGGCTTAGCACGATCTCAGTGCACATATATATATATATATATATATATATATATATATATATATAATAAATTAATAAATTCCGAGGATAAGTACCCACCATTCCAGCAACTTACAGAGCAGCTTGGTGTTGCAATGACTGCAAGAAATATTGAATTATAAATAAAGCATGTTCTTATGTCTTAGGTTGTAGAAATAGGGGGGGTGATAAGCCTTCACATCTGCAGTGGTAGATAATTCTGCTTAACTGACAGTATGTGCTTGAGTGGGTGAATGGGAATAATAAATGCTTCTCAAAATGAATCTTCTGCAAGCTTATAGTCTCCAAAGTGGGAGACAATCTCCAATGGGGAGGAAGCTCACTAACATATAACTCCTGGTCAGATACCGGGTATTTCGAAACCTGATTGCTTCTCCTCGGTGACCGCAGAAAGTGGTAAATTGACTCCTCTGCCTTTTCGGTTTTAAGAAGAATGCTATCCCAGAAAAAGGCTGGTGTGCAATACCGTAGTATGTTTGTTGAGTTTTAAAAAAAACCAACTAAAGGTGCCACCTAAGAAGCAAAAAGAAAATCATGAAAGAGCAAAACAAGCTACATTTTCTGTGTGGAAAGTAGAAAATATAAAAAGATAACCTCTTAAGACACAAGTGCTGAGGGCCAGCTCTTGGAATGAATCCGCAAGGGACTAAATTACAATAAACTAATAAATTCCAAGGAAAAGTACCGAGCACCATTCCAGCAACTTTCTGCGGTCACTGAGGAGAAACAATCAGATGAACGGAAGTATGCAAAGATCGCATTATATCAGTCAGTGCATGCACGTAGCAAAATAAAGATTATTCTTCTATTTGAGCAAATCCAGCAAGTTATGCAGGTGCCATATTTTGCGTGGACTTTACCATGATTACCATTTTACTGTAGACTGTGTGGGTGGTGGTACTATTTTCAGTCTCGTTATTTTTCTACGACTGATACGCAGTTGTCTGGAATTATCAGTTTAGCTGCTTTTCTAAACAAAGAGTTAATTCTTTTTGTTTGATTATCATCAACGCCACTCCATACTAAAAATGTACAGCCACTGAGACAAAGGCAACAAGCTTCGAGTAACTGGAAAGCACCAGTGTTAACATAATGTCTACGTTTGTTCGGTAGAACATTTTTCTACCCCATGATTTGAAAGCGTGATGAATGTGTGGCTGCTGTTTAAATTCATCTTCAGTGATGACACCCAAAACAAGGTGTTCACTCATTTGTTTTCAACGCGCGCGCGCGTGTGTGTATGTAAATGTATGTGTGTGTGTGTGTGTGTGTGTGTGTGTGTGTGTGTGTGTGTGTGCGCGCGCGCGCGCGCGCGCGCCTCTGTGTGTGTGTGTGTGTGTGTGTGTGTGTGTGTTTTGAGGGCGATGGTTATGGGAGTGCAGTGTTACGCTATTGCCACGTGCTGCGATGGAAACAACAATTGTGTCAACGGGGAGGATGAAGTTGGGTGCATCACCGATGAACTGTGTGAAGGCAGATACCTATCCCCAAATCATCCACCTCCTCCGGCACCGCCAGCAGCTGTCGAGTTCATGAAAGGATGCCATGCCATCTATCCCCTGAACCAGACAGGTGTCCAAGAGCCCATCTTGTGCCCAGAGACTCATTACCAGTGCCCCAAGGGCTACTGTCTTCCGGTGTTCACCAGATGTAACAGAGTGTATGACTGCCCAGAGTGGGAGGATGAAGCAGGATGTGAGGACTACCAGTGCCCTGGCTATTACCGCTGTCGTGGCTCTTCCATCTGTCTGCACCACTCCCATGTATGTGACGGCATCCACCAATGTCCACAGTCTGATGATGAACTGCTGTGTGATCAAAAGTGCCCTGGTGGGTGCACGTGCTATGGACTGGCTTTCACATGTCCACGCTGGTTCTCTGCTGACCAATACCGGACCTGCGTTATCTGAAAGCTCGTGACAGTGGGATGAAGATGGAGCAGTTGACGTTGAATGCTATGCTGGTCTATCTGAACCTAGCCAGCTGCCAGCTGCTTGACGTAGGGACCATTTCCTTCAGGAACATGGTCACACTGGATCTCAGTGATAATCACATCACCTCTCTCACCAGCGTTGTTCAGAATATGTTAAATTTACGGACATTAGTTCTTTCGAACAATCCACTCTCGGGTTTTTTTATATGCAGACAGTTCCCCGCATAAAGAATCCCATGGTAGCCCTGTCGTGATACTTTCACAAATCCAAGTTTTGCACATGGCTGTGATTTATCTTCCAACAATAAACGACAGGTTGGGAAAACTGTTCCCTCACGTACAGACGCTGAACGTTTCTGGTTGTGGTACACAGCGTGTGGCAGATTCAAGCCTGCAGTTGATGACACAGCTACAGACCCTAGACATGACAGGCTGCCCAATGGAAGACATCCAGGAGAATGTCTTTAAGGACCTTACACGACTGGAAAAGGTGTATGGGCGACAATTACAAGCTGTGCTGTAACGTTGCGTTGTTAGAAGGGTTCAATGTCAACAACTGTCATGCTCCCAAGGACGCCATCTCGTCGTGCAATGACTTGCTTCAGTCCAATGTCTACCGAGCAATGCTGACCTTGTTTGCCTCTTTGTCCGTGCTTGGCAAATTTGGTCAGTGGTGTATTTCGCTCGATGACTATCACACGAAAAGGATCCACAGGCTTTGGTGTGTTTGTGGTTCATCTGTGTGCCTCAGATTTTCTCATGGGGCTGTATCTCGCTGTGATAGGGGCGGCTGATAGGCTTTACCATAACGTTTACGTATGGAAAGATGTATCATGGAGGCATGGCCCTGTGTGCCAGTTTGCAGGGTTTATATCACTGCTCTCTTCTGAAGTCTCATCCTTCATCATCATCTGTCTCATTACTCTGGACCGCTTTCTGATCGTGCAATTTCCGCTGAAATTTTCTCCGCTTCAAGAGCACCCAGGCTCATCTGGCCACGGCTGGTTGCTGGTTGATTGGTATTCTGTTGGCGTTTGTGCCCTTATTTCCAGGCCACGATCACTGGGACCTACAGTCAAACAGGCATCTGCATTCCTCTGCCAGTCACCACCAAACAATTTGCTGGTCAACGGTACGCCTTCGCCGTTATGATCGTCCTCAACTTCATCCTCTTCCCTCTTTATCGCCCTTGGGCAAGCCATCATTTTTTACTCCGTGCGAACCAATCAAATGTCAGCAACCCAGACGGGTCAGAGTTCACAGGATGCTGACCTTGCGCGTCGACTGTTCTCAATTGCTGTATCGGACTTCCTGTGCTGGTTCCCCATTGGTCTCCTGGGGCTTCTGGCCTCTCAGGGGGTCTCTGTGTCTGGCGAGGTCAACGTTGCCATAGCAATCCTCGTGCTGCCCTTAAACTCGGCCATCAACCCTTTTCTGTATACCCTGAATGTCCTGATGGAGAAAAGGCGTCGGGCACAGGAGGATAGACTGCTTAAGCAGATTCACACTCTAGACAGAACTGCAGAATGAACACGACATCGGGTTCTATCGTCAGAATTATGTGATATTTATACAACAATGAAAGCAAGTCGTTCAAGCGAAAAAGACCAGAATGACATGTGTTAGACAAAATACGAAACTAAAGAAAGCATGTACAATATGTGAAAAAATACAAAAATGATATTACTAAAGAAGACAAGCTTCTCCTGCTGAATTAGACAGAAACAATTCTATGTGCTTTGGAAATAACCGAAATTGATTTATTTCCTATCACACTCCTCTTTAAGTCTTCTTGCTGAAAATAAGCAGCATGGAATGAATGAGGAACACGAATATTATATCTGTCTATCTAGCTAGCTAGCTTTCACTCTATCACTCTATCACTGTCTACCTGTCTATCTATCTATCTATCTGTTGTCTATCTATCTACATGGACTCATTTAAATCGCAGGATTGTTTCTTTTTTATTTTAATCTAGTCTTCCAAACTTCCAGAGTTCTACGATTAAGCTCGTACAAAACACAGCAGATAGTTTAGACGACATTTGTTATCGACTGCTTTGAAGTTTGCCTTCTCCTCGGAAGTAACTGCTATTTTCATTAAAGCAAAAAGACTTCAGAATAATAGCACTGTTTCTCAAGCCTGCAGTGCTCAAGAGGGATACCATTTTGGGGAAAATGGTTCGAAGAAAGCCTCGATGAGCAGCTAAGACCAGTTTGTCTGACTTTTGAAGATTAATAACGTCCAGGAGAAGAAAATGAAAAGAAACCCTGTGGTGAATTGTAAACTGCAAAAAACAAATGTCCTGGTTCTTCAGGCTAGTTCCACGAAAGGTTGATGTACATCAGATCATATAATACCATTTACTTATCAAACACGGAAATAGTTTTCCCGTGGAAAGGTACCATTGCCACGTATTCTTGTATTTAGAAAAGCATGACAAAGTGTTCGTTAGTTGGTATGCTTCCACAAGATTTTTTTCTAAACATACAAGAAATGTTGCTGTAAAAGTGAAATGTTAAGAACAGCTGAGAAAACAAAATATTTTCAGATGTGATTAAATGGCAATGTGAATCATTCTCAATCAAGTACACTTATTAAACCGCACATATAGAATATGATGCCGGGTCCGAAAAAAAAAAGTCTTTTTACCGCGCTGACGTGATAAGAACCGACTATCAGTATTTTCACCTCTATCTGCTGAAGAATTTGTTTCACCTGAAAATGAATTCACGTAAAAGAAAAGGATTTCAGGGGAATGAAAAAAAAAATTTAAAAAATGAAGAATTCCCACTGCTGGATTTGTGTCTTTTAACCACACCGAATACAATCTATTATCAACATCTTTTTGTTCAAATGCCTAGGACACAAGGACCAGCGGGAGAGGCAGCAGCCAAAAGACTCTAGAACAGTTGACACTTCTGACATCCTTGACTGCATGCTGTCTCAAGACAGGCGACTCACGTACACTATTTCCCACGCATCTATACATCTTCGTAATTCGAAATCGAACACATTTGAACATTCCACAAAACACTTCTTTAACGTGCACGATCGTGTTTGCCTTTGAAAAGGATAAAGTCGAACCGGAGCTTTATTTTATGGGCCCAAGCGAGGAAAGCTTACATGTTCATTTACAGCATCAAACCTGCAGGCCCGGCAATTCTGTCTTGATCTATGAGAAGGCCCTATTCAGCCAGTGCTCCAGGTACAACCATGAACTGAACAAAGTCTTGTGGACAGGGTGTGAGCCGCAGTATGACCCTTTACCGTTGTACATCGCTCGTGAAGCTGAAATAGGCGTGGTTTTCAGGATGAAACAATCTGACGTTGACTACAATGTGACAATGGTCATCAGTGTAAACGTCTATAATCGGTCTAAGCGAGCTTTGGAAGTGGTTCACTTCTCATCAGATTTAGGTAAGAATTAATATAGGTACTGAAAAAATATTTCTTTAATGGTGAGCAGGACGACACTCTAACAAAAGCTAGACCGCAGAGGGTCTTCAGAGAAGAAAGTCCCCCCCCCCCCCCCCCCCCCCTTCTCTTCTCTCTCGGCCCTTACAAAAGCTTTGCACCCTGAATAGGTAGGGTCACACACAAGTCATTACTGCTGCATGACTTTTCTCTTTTACTCCAGCATACTGCTGTAAAGAGAAGAGCCGTTTTCTCTCCGCCCCATGGTTGTCCGAGGATGTGAGGGCAGCTCGCCGTCACATTTCCTTCAGAACAGCTTGCACGATTACAAAGGGTGCAAAAGTTGCGCTCTTAGAGAGCCGGAACAGCTCAGTTAGGGAGCCGGAATATAGCTGAGTTGGTAGAGCGCCGGACTCGTAATCTTGGTGATCCTGGAGTTGCGGGTTCGAATCTCCGCTGGGGCGTTTCGGTACGGAGGGGGATTTTTCCCTCGGAGTTAACATTGGTTCTGACTCCTTTTCCCATACAGTCCTTCGAATGAGACTATAAACCGAGGTTCCGTGTGTGAACGCATGCATAACATCTTGCACACACGTAAAATCCCATCACCAACTTTCGGAAGAGAAGGCCAGTTTGGCCGTTGGTATGGATGACACGTTACACATAGCATGCACACTGCGTGAGAAATGGAAAGAATGAAGGAAGTAAGGAAATTGATTGAGTGAACGATATTGACTGGATGACACGGGAAACGACTGAATGAAGCGCCAGCTGGCAGCTCTTCAGTCGGCACCACCCAGGTAGGCAGCCCGTTGTGTAAAAACGAGTGTTGATTGTAAAGCGCTTAGAGCTTGGTCTCTAGCTGAGAATAGGCGCTATATGAGTATTCATTATTATTACTATTATTATTATTATTGTTATCATTATTATTATTTATTATTATTATTATATATTATTATTGAAACAGTGCAGCTCGGCTTGTTCTCAAAAAGCGTAAAAATGAGCATATTACACCTTTGTTACGTGAACTCCACTGGCTTCCCATCAAATATCGATGGCAGTTCAGAATCGCAGTTTTTGCCTATCGTTACTTTAATGGGACACTCCCACAGTATCTTTCTGCTTCTCTGTCCACCTATCAAACTCTCTCGGTCTTTTCGCTCATCTTCTCAAAAACTTCTGAAAATTCCTAGGCGCTCGTTAAAGACAGTCGGTGAGAGAGCATTAGCTTTAGTGCGCCCACTCTTTGGAATTTTCCTGACAGCTTACGTGACCTGCCCACATTACCTAAATAGAAGTCCGAGTTTTAAAACATACTTCTTTAGGAAAGCCTTCTTCAACCATAATATCTAAATGCTGTCTATTATTCTGACCTGACTTTTTATTACTGCATGCAAAACTGTATTGTTTACTCTTGAACCGATGAACTTGATAAGTGCGCCTGTGTCGGTAGGTGTGTGTGTGTGTGTGTGTGTGTGTGTGTGAACACATGTCAGTGCGAGTGTTTGAGTGTGTTGAGCGCAATGAGTTGATCCCAAGAATTGCGCCATATAAAATCCATATTATTATCATTATTATTATTATTATTATTATTATTGTTGTTATTATTATTATTATTCTACTTTTGAAGGTAGTTATCATTTAATTTACTTAAGAACTAATATGTTTGCTCTTCATCCATCTTTCCCAGAAATGTTTGGACTGTAAATTTTTGCACATGTTATTTTCGAATCAAGTCATGCAGTAGTAATGACTTGTATGTGACCCAGCCTATTCAGGATGCAAAGAGTTGAGGGCCAAAGTTTATGTAAGGGCAGAGAGGGAAGAGAAGGGAGGGGGGGAACTTCTTCTCTCAAATCATTCAATATCACTTAACATTAAAGTCACACATGAAGGTTTACTGGCCAAACTCTTATGAGAAACTGCTTTTAATGACGTGGGGAGGCGGAGATGATGGTTGAGGTGTTGACGGCTTGGGGGGGGGGGGGGGGGGGAGAGATGTGACATTATGGATATCTAACTTGTTTTTTATGCTATTGATCAAAAGTAACTTTTTGCCACTTAAAAGAATTGACATGTATCAGACACTAGCTCTTACTGACGATAGTAGAAAGAAACTCGTGTCGAGCGTGGCAGCAGAGAGTCCTCAGAAGAGAAGCCCCCTTCAAGCGAGTGTTTCGGCCCTTATCTCCTGACACTCTAGGGGGTTGGGCCACACCCGGTTCATGACTCCGGATGTCCCTCTGCTGCCCCCTTTTTTTCCCATCTGGGATGAGCCATGACTGGGATTCGAACCCATGCCCTTCTGGACATGCTCATTTCCACTTAATGACTCACGCACTAACCACTGAGCCACAGGGACACCTGATATTTGTAGGAAAGTTAAGCCTTATGAAGTTCACTTTTGTTCCTCCTTGACCAGATCCAACTTGAACACCTCTCTGCCGCTTCTAGCCATTGCTTTCAGGGCTTGGTTTTTTCCCTCCCTGCAACTGAGAGCTGTTTCATGAGGCTGTATGCAGACGTTCCCACAACCCCCTAGCTCCAATTTCTGCAGTGAGGACTTTGACCTGATAGCCTTCTCTCCTCAGGCTGTTTGCCAGATCAGCATACTTTTCAGTCTTGTAGATCTGAGCTGCCTCCATTCTGTTCTCATATGGCACCGTGAGCTCGATCATGATCAGCTGCTTGGTTGACTGAGAGTGTAATACTATGTCTGGTCTCATGCCACTCTTGCTGATAATCTCTGGGTGACTATTCCATTCTGGGAGGTCTGCTGTGCACTCCCAGTCATCTGCCCCATCCAGCAGACTCTGTCTGCATGTTCCGAGTGGCACTGTTGTTCTTGGCCATGATTCGCTGCCTCCTGCCGTGAGAATGTTGCGAGTGCTTTTGGAGTCCTGATTTTCCCTTTTGTGGTGTTGGTACTAGCCCAGACTACTTGTACAATCTCTTTGAGCACTTGGTTGTGCCTCCATGTGTACCTTCCTTGAGCCAGGGCTACTTTACATGAGCTTAGGACATGCTCCACTGTTTGTTTTTCATGGCAAAGGGGGCATGAAGGATCGTCTGTTTTTCCCCACTTCACCAGGTTTGCATTTGAAGGCAGAAGATCATATGCAGATCTGAGAATGAAGCTGATCCTGAGAGGGGCCATGTGCCAAATGTCATTCCAAGTGAGACTTCTTTGGAGTGCATTCTCCCATGTTGTCCATTGCCCTTGCTGGCTCTGCTGGACTGCTTTTTGGAGTCTTTGTTGGTCTTCTTCTTTTCTCATCTCCTGAATCATCATGTCTCTTTTGGCTTTTCCTTTGGCCTTTGACCACCATTCAGTTTTGGTCACCCCCAGTCCTTGTCTGTTGGTCTGTGTGTGTGTCCTGTTATTTCTCTGATCTTGAGACTTTCTTTTGCAGAATCCATCGCCTCTTGAACTTTCCATTTTCTGCCTGTCTTCAGCTGGGGCTTGATTGATTCAACCACCTTGTCTCCTGAGTCCTCCAGCATGCTTTGAAGTCTGATCTTCCCTGCTTTATATTCCTCCAGGATGGATTTCAGTGGTAGTTTCAGCTTTGCTTGGCGACAGTATAGCGCTATGTCAGTCAGACAGGGTGGGACACCAAGCCATTTCCTTGTGAACTTGTTGATTTTGGATTCCATTGCCTCCACACTTTGCTGGTGCAGATGTCGTATATCATCAGAGGCCATAGAAGCTTTGGTATCAGCATGAACTGCAGACACCAGACCTTGTATTTGCCAGGGAGCCCACACTGGTCAATGGTCTCCAAGCCTTCTTCCGACATCTGTTTGGTTTCTTTTGCTCTTCTTGTGCTCTTTCAGTGTCTTTCATAGCATCTTCCAAGGCTCTTGACTGGCTCTTCTGTTACTGTTGGAATGGTCTGGTTGGCAACACTGAAGACCACAGATTCGGCCACTTTTCCTTTCCTCAGTGAGAGACTCCGTGATTTCTTTGGCTTGAACTTCATTCTGGATGAGCAACTATGTCGTCCAGCCTCTCCAGCACGTGACGTGTCTCGTCTTCTCTGGATGAAATCACTGTAGTGTCATCCATGAAGGCCTTGAGAGGGGGCATCTTGTATCCATCGCCAAGGTCTGTTTGTCTTGCGTTGCTTGTTGCTGCTTTCAAGATGACTTCCATTGCCAACACGAACAGTATTGGGGAAATGGCACAGCCCATTGCAATGCCCACTTCCAAGTTGATCCAATCTGTTGTGTACTCCTTGGTAGAGAAGCGCATTGAGAAGCCATTGAAGTACTTCTTGAGCATGTCGCGGATGTTCTTTGGCACATGGTACATCTTAAGAGCCAACTGTATCATCTCATGGGGTACAGATCCATATGCGTTTGCCAGGTCGAGCCACACTACGTCCAGGTCTCTCTTTTCTGTTTTTGCTCTTTGGATTGCGTCCCAGATCATTGTGGCGTGTTCTACACAGCCAGCCACGCCTGGAATGCCACCTTTCTGGACTGACACATCCAAGTACTTGTTTTCCATGAGGTACTTGGTCAGCCTTGCTGCCATGACAGAGAAGAAGATTTCCCCTTCGACGTTCAGTAGTGATATTGGCCTGAACTGGCTGATGTCACTTGAGTTTTGCTCTTTGGGGATGTACACACCGTCTGCCGTCATCCACTGGCCGCTGATCTTCTGATTTCTCCAAGCTGATCGCAGCAGCCTGTGGAGCCACTCCAGCACCTTGGGACATTTCTTGTATAGCTGGTAAGGTATTCCGTTTGGCCCTGGTGATGATTTGGCTCTGGCTTTGTCGACCACCTTCTTGATTTCCGCTAACGTTGGAGGCTTGTCATTGAACTGTTCCCTCAGGGTTGGTTGGCCACACCAGACCTTGAATGTCGAGTGGTGCTTTGCTCTGTGAGTCAGAGTATGTTTTTCTCAGATGCTGCTCAAGAACTCCTTTGTCCACACTTAGGGTCCCAGATTTTGGCTGCTCGAACAGAGTTCTGGCAAACTGGAAGGGGTCTCTGAAGAAACGCTCTTGTGTGTCTTCTTCTTTTTGCTTTTCCTCTTCCTCGCAGATTCCGCTTTGCTGAGGGCGCTGTGTTTTGCTTTCAGGTCTTCCCAGAGTTTTTCCAGCCTTGTTTTTCAGCTGGCAGAGCAGTCTTCATTTGCTTCTTGAGGTTTTTCTTTGGACCCTGATCTTGTCCATCTCTTCTTGGCGTCTGGATTTCTTTGGAGGTGTTTTCTCTTTGGGTAGTTTTGCTCCATAGGCGTCTCTACATGTGGCATACACAATGTCCCCATATGTGGCTAGTTTGTGTTCCAGGGTGCTTTTTTCCTATCAGTGCATCGAGTCTTGGACGATTTTTGCATCCAGTTTCTCCCAATCTTCAGTCTCGTTTGCTCGTGGCAGGTTGAGTTTCAGGCGCCTGGCATCGAGGGGCCAAACCAACAGCGTGGATGTCCTTGGCACTGTGGTTTAAATCCTGGCCTTGGTCTTCCGACATCTTATCTGATGATGCAGTGCGCTGCTGCTCATTCAGATGAGTCTTCACACATCCCATCTTTGTTCTGTGGATCTTCATGCCACGGGTGGTAGCGAAACGCTTTCCACAGACACATGGATATTCCATTTGGTCCATGTTCGTAGTCCGTTTGGGATTTGCAGTCGTGATTGGTTGAGCACCGATGGATCATCATCATTCTCTCCCCCTTTCGGTGAATCCTGGGAGCATCTTTTCCTTTTGTTTTTCGTAGCCACATGTTGAAGGCAAAGTGGGGAGCCAGCCCACAGAGCCCTTGGTTCTGGTCTTTCCCAGTGTCCTCCGGTCTTTCCCGGACGTCCTCCGGCCTATTCCCGGAAGTCAATGGTTTACCCATGCATCAGTAGAAAGAAACTCGTGTCGAGCGTGGCAGCAGAGAGTCCTCAGAAGAGAAGCCCCCTTCAAGCGAGTGTTTCGGCCCTTATCTCCTGACACTCTAGGGGGGTTGGGCCACACCCGGTTCATGACTCCGGATGTCCCTCTGCTGCCCTCTTTTTTTTTTTTTCCCATCTTGGGATGAGCCATGACTGGGATTCGAACCCATGCCCTTCTGGACATGCTCATTTCCACTTAATGACTCACGCACTAACCACTGAGACACAGGGACACCTGATATATATATATATAAATATATATATATATATATATATATATATATATATATATATATATATATATATATATTCATCATCCAGCCAAATTTGTTTGAAACCTGTAAAATTGATTCTTACGTAATGGTAGTCTGCTCTTAATCCACACATGATATTGCTAGTTTTATAGTGTTCCGTTGATTGTCATGCAAATGCATAGTAAAATTCATGTAGACACCATGGTGTTGCAAAAGATGGATACTCCATCATCATCATCATCATCATCATCATCATCATCATTATCACCATCATCACCATTATTAGAATTGTTGTTGTAGTTGTTGTTGTTGTTATTGTTGT
>JADBJO010010312.1:60000-73973 GCA_016801955.1 Conus betulinus
CTATCCCGTAAGGCTGCCATTTCTATTCCATAAGGCTGCCATCTCTATCCCATAAGGCTGCCATCTCTATCCTTAAGGCTGCCATCTCTATCCTTAAGGCTGCCATCTCTATCCTTAAGGTTGCCATCTCTATGCCATAAGGCTGCCATCTCTATCCCATAAGGCTACCATCTCTATCCCATAAGGCTGCCATCTCTATCCATAAGGCTGCCATCTCTATCCCATAAGGCTGCCATTTCTATCCCATAAGGCTGCCATCTCGATCCCATAAGACTGCCATCTCTATCCAATATAGGCTGCCATCTCTATCCCATAAGGCTGCCATCTCTATCCCGTAAGGCTGCCATTTCTATTCCATAAGGCTGCCATCTCTATCCCATAAGGCTGCCATCTCTATCCTTAAGGCTGCCATCTCTATCCCATAAGGCTGCCATCTCTATCCTTAAGGCTGCCATCTCTATCCCATAAGGCTGACATTTCTATTCCATAAGGCTGCCATCTCTATCCTTAAGGCTGCCATCTCTAACCCATAAGGCTGCCATCTCTATCCTTAAGGCTGCCATCTTTATCCCATAAGGCAGCCATGTCTATCCGGTAAGGCTGCGATCTCTATCCCATAATGCTGCCATTTCTATCCTTAAGGCTGCCATCTCTCTCCTTAAGGCTGCCATCTCTATCCCATAAGGCTGCCATCTCTATCCCATAAGGCTGTCATCTCTATTCCATAAGGCTGCCATCTCTAACCCATAAGGCTGCCATCTTTATCCCATAAGGCTGCACCTCTATCCCGTAAGGCTGCCATCTCTATCCCATAAGGCTGCCATCTCTATCCTTAAGGCTGCCATCTCTATGCCGTAAGGCTGTCATCTCTATCCCATAAGGCTGCCATCTCTATCCTTAAGGCTGCCATCTCTATCTTTAAGGCTGCCGTCTCTATCCCAGAAGGCTGCCATCTCTATCCCATAAGGCTGCCATCTCTGTCCTATAAGGCTGCCATCTCTATCCCATAAGCTGCTGCCATCTCTATCCATAAGGCTGCCATCTCTATCCCATAAGGCTGCCATCTTTATCCCATAAGCTGTCATCGCTGTCCCATAAGCTGCCATCTCGATCCCATAGGGCTGCCATCTTTATGCCATCAGCTGTCATTTCTGTCCCATAAGGCTGCCATTTCTATTCCATAAGGCTGCCATTTCTGTCCCATACGGCTGCCATTTTTATTCCATAAGGCTGCCATTTCTATCCCACAAGGCTGCCATTTCTATTGCATAAGGCTCCCATGTCTATCCCATAAGGCTGCCATCTTTATCCCATAAGGCTGCCATCTCTGTCCTATAAGGCTGCCATCTCTATCCTTAAGGCTGCCATCTCTATCCTTAAGGCTGCCATCTCTATCCCATAAGGCTGCCATCTCCTTCCCCATAAGTCTGCCATCTCTATCCTTAAGGCTGCCATCTCTGTCCTATAAGGCTGCCATCTTTATCCCATCAGGCTGCCATCTCTATCCTTAAGGCTGTCATCTCTATCCCATAAGACTGACATTTCTATCCCATACGGCTCCCATCTCTACCCCATAAGGCTGCCATCTTTATCCCATCAGGCTGCCATCTCTATCCTTAAGGCTGCCATCTCTATTCCATAAGGCTGCCATCTCTATCCCATAAGGCTGCCATCTCTATCCCATAAGGCTGCCATTTCTATTCCATAAGGTTGCCATCTCTATCCCATAAGGCTGCCATCTCTATCCCATAAGGCTGCCATTTCTATTCCATAAGGCTGCCATCTCTATCCCATAAGGCTGCCATCTCTATCCCATAAGGCTGCCATCTCTATCCCCTAGGCTGCCATCTCTGTCCCATAAGGCTGCCATCTCTATCCTTAAGGCTGCCATCTCTATCCCATAAGGCTGCCATCTCGATCCCATAAGGCTGTCATCGCCATCTTATAAGTCTGCCATCTCTATCCATTAAGGCTGCCATCTCTATCCCATAAGGCTGCCATTTCTATCCCATAAGGCTGTCATTTCTATCCCATAATGCTGCCATCTCTAGGCCATAAGGCTGCCATCTCTATTCCATAAGGCTGCCATTTCTATCCCATAAGGCTGCCATCTCTATTCCATAAGGCTGCCATCTCTATACCATAAGGCTGCCATCTCTATCCTTAAGGCTGCCATCGCTATCCCTTAAGGCTGCCATTTCTATTGCATAAGGCTCCCATATCTATCCCATAAGGCTGCCATCTCTGTCCTATAAGGCTGCCATCTCTATCCTTAAGGCTGCCATCTCTCTATCCATAAGGCTGCCATCTCTGTCTCATAAGGCTGCCATCTCTATCCCATAAGTCTGCCATCTCCTTCCCATAAGGCTGCCATCTTTATCCCATACAGCAGCCATCTCTATCCCATAAGGCTGACATTTCTATCCCATAAGGCTGCCATTTCTATCCCATAAGGCTGCAATCTCTATCCATAAGGGCTGCCATCTCTATGCCATAAGGCTGCCATTTCTATTTCATAAGGCTGCTATCTCTGTCCCACAAAGCTGCCATTTCTATCCCATAAGGCTGCCATCTCTATGCCATAAGGCTCCCATTTCTATTTCATAAGGCTGCTATCTCTGTCCCACAAAGCTGCCTTTTTTATCCCATAAGGTTGCCATCTCTATCCTATAAGGCTAGCATCTCTATCCTTAAGGCTGCCATTTCTATCCCATAAGGCTGCCATCTCTATCCCATATGGCTGCCATCTCTGTCCTTAAGGCTGCCACTCTATCCCATAAGGCTGCCATTTCTATCCCAGAAGGCTGCCATCTCTATCCTTAAGGCTGCCATTTCTATCCCATAAGGGCTGCCATCTCTATCCTAAAAGCTGTCATCTCTATCCCATAAGGCTGCCATTTCTATCCCATAAGGCTGCCATCTCTATCCCATAAGGCTGCCATCTCTATCCCATAAGGCTGCCATCTCTATCCCATAAGGCTGCCATCTCTATCCCATAAGGCTGCCATGTCTATCCATAAGGCTGCCATCTCTATCCCATAAGGCTGCCATCTCTATCCTTAAGGCTGCCGTTTCTATCCCATAAGGCTGCCATCTCTATCCTTAAGGCTGCCATTTCTATCCCATAAGGCTGCCCATCTCTATCCTTAAGGCTGCCATTTCTATCCCATAAGGCTGCCATCTCTATCCTTAAGGCTGCCATTTCTATCCCATAAGGCTGCCATCTCTATCCTTAAGGCTGCCATCTCTATCCCATAAGGCTGCCATCTCTATTCCATAAGGCTGCCATCTCTATCCTTAAGGCTGCCATCTCTATCCTTAAGGCTGCCATCTCTATCCCATAAGGCTGCCATCTCTATCCCATAAGGCTGCCATCTTTATCCCAAAAGCTGTCATCGCTGTCCCATAAGCTGCCATCTCGATCCCATAAAGCTGCCATCTTTATCCCATCAGCTGTCATTTCTGTCCCATAAGGCTGCCATTTCTATTCCATAAGGCTGCCATTTCTGTCCCATACGGCTGCCATTTTTATTCTATAAGGCTGCTATTTCGATCCCATAAGGCTGCCATTTCGATCCCATAAGGCTGCCATCTCTGTCCTATAAGGCTGCCATCTCTATCCCATAAGGCTGCCATCTCCATCCTTAAGGCTGCCATCTCTATCCCATAAGGCTGCCATTTCTATTCCATAAGGCTGCAATCTCTATACCATAAGGCTGCCATCTCTATCCCATAAGGCTGCCATCTCTGTCCCATAAGGCTGCCATCTCTATCCTTAAGGCTGCCATCTCTATCCCATAAGGCTGCCATCTCAATCCCATAAGGCTGCCATCTCCAACTTATAAGTCTGCCATCTCTATCCATTAAGGCTGCCATCTCTATCCCATAAGGCTGCCATTTCTATCCATAAGGCTGCCATTTCTATCCCATAATGCTGCTATCTCTATGCCATAAGGCTGCCATCTCTATTCCATAAGGCTGCCATTTCTATCCCATAAGGCTGCCATCTCTATCCCATAAGGCTGCCATCTCTATTCCATAAGGCTGCCATCTCTATACCATCAGGCTGCCATCTCTATCCTTAAGGCTGTCATCTCTATCCCATAAGACTGACATTTCTATCCCATAAGGCTGCCATCTCTATCCCATAAGGCTGCCATCTCTATCCATAAGGCTGCCATCTCTATTCCATAAGGCTGCCATTTCTATTTCATAAGGCTGCCATCTCTGTCCCACAAGGCTGCCATTTCTATCCCATAAGGTTGCCATCTCTATCCCATAAGGCTGCCATTTCTATCCCATAAGGCTGTCATTTCTATCCCATAATGCTGCCATCTCTATCCCATATGGCTGCCATCGCTATCCTTAAGGCTGCCATTACTATCCCATAAGGCTGCCATCTCTATCCCATAAGGCTGCCATTTCTATCCTTAAAGCTGTCATCTCTATCCCATAAGGCTGCCATCTCTATCCTTAAGGCTGCCATTTCTATCCCATAAGGCTGCCATCTCTATCCCATAAGGCTGCCATCTCTATCCCATAAGGCTGCCATCTCTATCCCATAAGGCTGCATGTCTATCCATAAGGCTGCCATCTCTATCCTTAAGGCTGCCATCTCTATCCTTAAGGCCGCCATCTCTATCCTTAAGGCTGCCATCTCTATCCTTAAGGCTGTCATCTCTATCCTTAAGGCTGCCAAAACTGGTTATGAATAGTTATAAATAATATCTCTTTACTGATTCATTGATTTGTATTTTGGTCAAAAACGAAACCACAAGAGCCTGTCTCCTTTCTGTTTTGGGCAGTATTTTGTGGAATTGGCTACACGAAGACTTTGACCGTCTCGTCTTCTGAGCAACTTCATTGTTATTATCCCTCCCCCGCCCCAACTCCCCCTTCTTCCTTCCCGCCAAACATTCTGACTCCCCATCCATAGCCACCAGTGTCATCTTACTGCAGCCCAAGCACCCCATTCACAGGGAGCAGTCAGTAGCGAGCTGTCGAGAGGCACCCCACCGAAAGGCATTCTGCACTGCTACTGCTGCTTCGGTGGTGTTCAGTGGTGCCTGTTCTGATCCAACAAACGCAGCACACCACCTGTTAAACCCGGTATTGAAGATCATAATCGCTAAGTCGTGCAGCCAACATGAATGACCGTGCCGCTTCGGAAGGCGCCACCACGTCATCCAACCATAGTCCATCAACCATAGTCCATCCAATCATAGCCCATCCAACCATAGTCCATCCAATCACAGTCCATCCAACCATAGTCTCAGTAAGCTTACCAATTTTGCCGGCCTCGACCTGGTCTTGTCAAGAACACAAACATGGACAGAAGATCGAAACTGAGGTCACCATGAGCGCAGGGCATGAAGAGCCACAGAGCTTTTCACACTTGTTTCTATGAGGACGAAGATGATAAAGATGAGGCTATTGAGTGCCATTGCAGTCTGAGACTGCATGACAGGGCTGTAGTATGCGCCTATTTTCATAATGTATCCCGGTGTCAGCCAGGCCTGAGAAATATTGATAGCTGCAGTGTTAGTCAGAAAATTTGAGCCATACTCTAAGAGACACATCCAGTATATGGATGAACTTCGACTGTGTGATCCCATTCTCTCTGTATGAGCCTGTAATAAACACAGCCCTGGGTTAGAGTCAGTCGGAGCGAAAAAAAAAAAGTACCCATGGAGTATGTTACAATACAAGCTTACATAGCATGACAAATTTATTCTCCACAAAAGTCGGCCGATTTTTTCATCCAAAGGTCTTATCAATAACGTGACAAGTTTCCTTTTTTTTCCTTCATAAGTGAAATTAACTTTTTCGTTTTTCTTTCAGAAATGACGGCAATAAATTCCATTTAAAATTGATCATAACTACACACAGTGACTGAGTCTTCGTCTTGATTTCTTCATCATTTTGAATTTATTATGACTTCCCCCTTCCCCCCCTCCTCTTCCACGTCGCCTCCCACCCCCCTCTTACCTTTTAAATTTAACAAAAATCACAGAACAATTTTAGAGAGGGAATGGGTGACTGACATAAGCCGCAGGAATGCAGTAGCCAGGATGTTGCTGCTAACTGGCTGTCAACTCAAAGCACTGAAACTGAAACTGTTCAGAGTTGCCTCTCCGACGGCAGTGCAGACCTGGAACTCTACCCTGAACTAAGTCGGAAAGATCAGGACTAGAAGAGGAACACAGAGAACAGACACTCAAATCAAATTTACGACTTAGTTATTAAATTTTCCATTCGCAACGTAGGGTGCCAGTCTAGTCATAAAATCCTTCACTAGCAGCGTATGAGTACAATCTAATTAGTAAGTCGTTCATTAGCAATGTATGGGAACTATCTAGTTATTAAGTCGTTCATTAGCAATGTATGGGTACTATCTAGTTAGTAAGTCGTTCATTAGCAATGTATGGGTACTATCTAATTAGTAAGTCGTTCATTAGCAATGTATGGGTACAGTCTAGTTAGTAAGCCCTTCATTAGCAATGCATGGGTACAATCTAGTTAGTAAGTCGTTCATTAGGAATGTATGGGTACAATCTAGTTAGTAAGTCGTTCATTAGCAATGCATGGGTACAATCTAGTTAGTAAGTCGTTCATTAGCAATGTATGGGTACAATCTAGTTAGAAAGTCGTTCATTAGGAATGTATGGGTAAAATCTAGTCAGTAGTTCATTAGCAATGTATGGGTACAATCTAGTTAGTAAGTCGTTCATTAGCAATGTATGGGTACAATCTAGTTAGTAAGTCGTTCATTAGCAATGTATGGGTACAATCTAGTTAGTAAGTCGTTCATAGCAATGTATGGGTACAATCTAGTTAGTAAGAACTTCACTAGCAGCGTATGGGTACAATCTAGTTAGTAAACCCTTCATTAGCAACGTAAGGGTACAATCTAATTAGTAAGAACTTCACTAGCAGCGTACGCGTGTATGGAATTTTCGAGTTTTTGAGAAAGTATGTCGTCAGCCTACATACGTAGAAATATTCTAGTACATCCTTCAACATTTTTTTAGCTGATGTCGCTGTATACATTTTTTTATGAGAAAAAAATCATGTTGTCTAAAAACAATGCATGTAAGATATGCGACAGATTTTCTCCCAACCTAACACTAACATCTAACTAGAACACTAACATCTAACTAGAAGGTCATGGGGGATTCATTTGGTTCTATCACACAAGATGCATTTGAATACATATCTCTGATATCTTTTGAAATGTTGTCCTTGTTTTCCAATAACGTGCACTTTTGCCTGAAAGATGTTGTCTGAAATTGCTTATCAGACAAGATTGGGAAATTTCGTATCAGATAGTAGTTTTGTATCACTTAGCAATGGTCGAAAATTGTTCATGTTGACTATGGTACTCGCATATCATTTAGCAAAAATTTTTTTTTATCACTTAGCAATTGTAGAAACTGAACACAGTGACTGTGGTATTTGCTTGTCTGTGAGCACTTTGCTAACTTTGGACTATAAAAGAATACCAGTTATCATCCAATATATCACTAACACACACACACACACACTCGAGCGCACACACGCACGCACATACACAAACACACCAAACAAACAAACAAACAATCAAACAAGAAAGGCCTTAACTTTGAAGTGAGACCTTCAAATATTGATTGCATCAAACTGGTTTGAGTGCTTGTTGCATGAGTTTGTTCCTCCGTACCCTGAAATCAATCGACAGATTGATAGGACCGGAGTTTGATGTTTGTTTGTATGATGTCGCTGACAGAGTTATACAAAACCAGTGAAATAACCAAATGATGTTGTTTATAACACAGGTACCACAGCAACTTACAATACGATGACGGGACTACGGCCTTCGCTGTTCCTGTCATATACCTCGGTGTGTTGTTGTTCTTCAGTTTAACGTCTTCTCACTAAAAGTGATATCAGACGATGTGTGTGTGTGTGTGTGTGTGTGTGTGTGTGTGTGTGTGTGTGTGTGTGTGTGTGTGTGTGTGTGTGTGTGTGTGTGTGTGTGTGTGTGTGTGTCTGTGTCTGTGTGTGTGTGTCTGTGTGAACATGTGCATGCCTGTATGATTCAATTACAATAACACATAAAGCAACCCTCCCCCCCCCCCCCCTCGGGAAAACATTGTTTTAAGTGAAAAAAAAATCCAGTTACACAATTTGTAAAACTATAAGGAGAGCGTCCAATGGACCACTTTGTCAGTTCTTGAGCACTGTCAATCATATTTGGATAGGTAGTACGAGGCAGGTGAATTAATGTGTAGAAGGTCGAACGGTTAACCACTCAGAAAAATGTAAACAAATTTAAAGATAAATACCAGCTGAACTATGTAACAAATTTTCGCGCAAATTGTGTAAAGATAAAACCAGCCATTTAACACTCTAGATATAGACAGGGAACCGGATCCATCAGATGAAATATCGTCACTAGTTTTGCTAATAACCTATTTTGCTCTTGGACAGTAAATTAATCGATGTTGAACTCCAACTCTTTCTCCACACATACATGTACCATTTTTGCTGAATTTTGTTCGAAGTGAATTCAAACGCTTTCTGTGCATTAAGCTTTGTATTTCTCTAGGTATGGAGGCAAGGTCGGGTCTTGATGGGGCAATGAAATGTTTTCCAAAATTGGGTTTAATACAGTGTGGTATTGGTTAATTTCTGAGTTCTCTAATGCATTTCTGATTTTTTTTACTGGACGCTTCGTTATTAAAGGATAGCATTCACTTAAATCTAAGGGAATGTCAAGTGGTATTGATCCTTCGACATTTCGGGCTGCCTTTCTTGCAGCCTGATCGACCCTCTCATTTGCTGAAATTCCACAATGAGAAGGTACCCAGCAAAATGTGACTGTAATGCATTTAGCTGACAGAAGATGTATGACATGATTTATTTCTGTAATCATCTCAACACATACGTTTGGATTGGAAGACTGAATAGCGCTAAGGGCCGATTTAGAATTGGTGCATACTAGAATTTGACAAGAGTTAATAGGAAAACTCAAGACGTGGTATAGAGATATCAAAATGGCAACACCCTCAGAACTGAATATTAAAAATGTCTACCAAGATGGTACAACTTTTCCACTTTTAAATCAGGTATTATAAATGCTGTTCCTGTACCTAGATTATATAGCACTGAACCATCAGTATAGATTTTCAAATAGTTTTTGTATATATTTTCTAAATGAATATCAAATGACATTTCAAATATATAAGGTAGATCCTGTTTGGACACATTTGCATATTTGTATCAAAGGTAGTTTTGGCTTGCTCCCATCTTGGAATGGGTAAAAAGGACAGCTTACTAGCTATTTTCTTTTCGTTTATGATATGATTCAGGAAAAAATTCCAAAATACAAGTTTGCAAACTGGAATAAATTTACATATTTATTACGAGCATTTTACATAGACTCCAATGATTTAAATACCCAAGATGTTGATAAAATATATGATCGGTTTCAAAAGGCGTTACCGTCTGCAGCCAACCTGTCAATTCCGAAGATCAAACCTGTGAACTCAGAAAAGCATACGGGTACTCTCTCTATATATATATATATATATATATATATATATATATATATATATATATATATATATATATATATATATATAAACTGAGAGAGTACTTACGATGTAAAAGGCCTGGGGGCGCTGAAAATCTTGTGAAGAGAAAAAGCAAAAAAACAGTTTTAATAGAATAATAGCACAAGTTAAACGAAAATACTGGTCTTCCTTTTGTAAAAATGAGATTTCAAACCATAAAGATTTTCAAAAGGTATGGGAAAAATTAAAAGCGATGAAGAATGAAATTCGTTTACCTCTGGGTTGCTTTTTGACGACTTGACATTGACTGCTCCCTGTGGATTGCCGGTGTGCCGGGGCTGCGGCGGGGCCGATCGGGCTGTGGCTGTGGACGGGGTGTCGGAATGAGCGGCGTGGGTGCACTGCCTCTGAGGTGGCGCAGAGGTGGGGGACAAAAAAAAAAAAAAAAAAAAATCGTTTACCTCAGTGCCCCATTAAACTTGACATCTCAAAATTTTCCATCAAATTATGAAAAAGCAGAAGCGTTCGTTTCTTTATTTGCCAATAAACAGTTGTATGGAGAGTTTATCAACACAAAGCACATTACATAGAGAGCAAAGGGGGGGGGGGGGGGGGGGGGGGGGGGAAGCTATCTATAGCAAACCAGACCCTATTCATAACCACAAGTTAAACGCCCCCATAACACTACAAGAAGTTAAGGAATGTCTCTCTAACCTAGGTAACAAGAAAACATCGATAGGTCTGGATGGCATTTCCAATTAAATGTTGTGCCACCTACCACCAAATGTTACACATTTACTTTATTTTTGTATTGAAAAGTGTTGGAATGATGGCAAAATGCCTTCAGTGTGGAATTAGTCTGTTATCGTTCCAATTCATAAACATGGGAAGCCTTGCTCAAATATTAAAATTATCGTCCAATAGCTTTGACATCACACATTTGTAAACTAATGGAAAGAATCATATTATAAGCATCAGATTATACCTATTTATCAAGCTGGATTTCAAAGTGGTAGATCAACAATGGAACACTTAGTCAAACTGACCACACATGTCAAACAACAATTCACACGACGAAAGAATATCCTTGCAACCTTTATTTATATATATATATATAATTATAAACAAAGCTTGCTCTTATGTCTCAGATTATAGAAATAGGGGGGTGATAAGCCTTCATATCTGCAGTGGTAGATGATTCTGCCTAACTGACAGTATGTGCGTGAGTGGGTGAATGGGGAATAAACAAATGCTTCTCAAAATGAACCTTCAGCAAGCTTATAGTCTCCAAAGCAGGAGACCATCTCCATGGGGTCAGATACCGGTATTTCGAAACCTGATTGTTTCTCCTCAGTTACCGCGGAAAGTGGTAATTTGACTCCTCTGCCTTTTCGGTTTTAAGAAGAATGCTATACCAGAAAAAGGCTGGTGTGCAATACCATAGTATGTTTGTTGAGTTTTCAAAAACTAACTAAAGGTGCCACCTAAGAAGCAAAAGAAAATCATGAAAGAGCAAAACAAGCTACATTTCTTGTGAAAAGTAGAAAATATAAAAGATAACCTCTTAAGACACAAGTGCTGAGGCCAGTTCTTGGAATTTATTGTTTCATTTAATTTAGTCCCTTGCGGATTCATTCCAAGAACTGGCCCTCAGCACTTGTGTCTTAAGAGGTTATCTTTTTATATTTTCTACTTTTCACAAGAAAAATGTAGCTTTGTTTTGCTCTTTCATGATTTTCTTTTGCTTCTTAGGTGGCACCTTTAGTTAGTTTTTTGAAAACTCAACAAACATACTATGGTATTGCACACCAGCCTTTTTCTGGTATAGCATTCTTCTTAAAACCGAAAAGGCAGAGGAGTCAAATTACCACTTTCCGCGGTCACTGAGAGAGAAACAATCAGGTTTCGAAATACCGGTATCTGACCAGGAGTTATATGTTAGTGAACTTTCTCCCCATTGGAGATGGTCTCCTGCTTTGGAGACTATAAGCTTGCTGAAGGTTCATTTTGAGAAGCATTTTATTTCCCCCATTCACCCACTCAAGCACATACTGTCAGTTAGGCAGAATCATCTACCACTGCAGATATGAAGGCTTATCACCCCCCTATTTCTATAATCTGAGACATAAGAGCAAGCTTTGTTTATAATTCAATATTTCTTGCAGTCATTGCAACACCTAGCTGCTCTGTAAGTTGCTGGAATGGTGCTCGGTACTTATCCTTGGAATTTATTGTTTCATTTATATATATACATGTATGATTTTGTAGAATTATTTTTAGAAAATAGAACCATTCAAACAAGAATAGAACATGTATATTCAAATCCAAAGAAATTACAAATGGGTCTTCCGCAAGGATCAGCAATCTCCCCAATTTTATTCGATATTTTAATGGCAGATTTACCCAAAGGCCTAGGTAAAGATACAGTGTTAGCACAGTTTGCTGATGATATATGCCTATGGATGAAGGTAACTATGAAAAGAACAACTCTTTAAGATGGCTAAACTATATACGAATTAAATACCAACATGAACTGAATAAAATCGTTAGCTTTTTTTTTTTTTTAATGTAAACGGGCTCGTACTTTCAGCAGGAAAAACAAGTATTATGCTCTTCAATGCTGGATATGACCCCGAGAAACACCCTTCATTTACTTTAGATGGCATTGCTTAAGACTATGTGAAAACTGTAAAATTCCTAGGTGTGTATTTAACCTCCAAACTTTCTTGAATGTACATATTGAACATATTTTAAATAAAGCAAGGAAAAGTTTAAACTTTTTGAAAATGATAAACAATCAACGGTGGGGGCAAGACACGCATACTTTAACTTTATTATCTACTGCCCTTGTGCGTTCACGATTAATCTACGCTCAAGAAGTCTTTTTCAGCGCACTACAATAACTGTTAAATAAACTACGAACTATTGACTGCAAGGCTTACAAACTTGCTCTTGCAGTTCCCACATATATCTAACATAGGAACATACAGTGCAATCGGAATATTGCCTCTGAATGCATTACGAAAAGCATGTGCTTCAAGATTTATATTAAAGAGTCTTTCAATGGATAACTTCGTGCAAATGAAGTATCCTTAAATTCAGAAACAGATTTCGTGAAACGGGCCAGAAGAATACAATCTACAAAATCAATCCAGTCATTTGCCTCTAACCTCATAAAAGATTCTAATATAAAAACCTCTGTGTGTGTGTGTGTGTGTGTGTGTGTGTGTGTGTGTGTGTGTGTGTGTGTGTGTGTGTGAGTGTGTATGTGTGTGTGTGTGTGTGTGCGCGCGTGTGTGTGTGTGTGTGTGTGCGTGCGTGCGTGCGTGTGTGTGTGTGCGCGCGCGCGCGTGTGTGTGTGCGTGCGCGCGCGCGCGCGGTGTGTGTGTGTGTGTGCGCGTGCGCGTTTGAAAAAAAAAAGTGGAAAGAGAGAGAAAGTGTGTGGGAGAATTACAAATGTAAGAGCGAATAATTCGTCTGGTCTATGTAATTTTCTTGTAAGCCATATCATATCAAGACTGTTACTCTTGAGCAGACAGAAATCGCTTCTTCCCATTGTGTGGTACCGTGAACATGACCGTTGGTGACTATGTTGACCTTATTGAATGCAGCGATAGACAAACTGTACATTACATATGTGAGCTGTCAGAAAAATCAGAACAATCTGAAGTTCCCCCACTCGTCTCGCTGCCAGACTTGGGGAATGGAACCACCTCCCCACACCAACTTTCCTCATCTTTAAATTCGCTGCCCTCACCAGCACTGGACCTTCAAAATTTCTGGCTTGTGACGTCGAAAGTCGCTGCCTGGCCACAGATGACGTCACAGACCCTGCGTGGGACACGTCTCTTTCGTCATGGTGCGAAGCGCCCCCCACTGTCTTTCCGTCGTACTTTCTCTGTGAGCGGGAGAGAAGCAAGTTGTACCGTTCACTCTGGTGTGCGATTCTCGAGAGGACTGTTACAATGGCGGTGATGAAGAGTTCTGCACCTATCCGCCGTGCCCACCCCACGCCCCCATTCCGTGCGGAAACAGTGGACAGGTGAGTCACCTCATCCTACCGCCAGGAGAAGGTTAGACAACAACAAGGCATGACAAAGAGTCGTTTTGTTTGTACACCCACAGTAGGTACAGTTCTTCGCAAAAAGGTGACTTTTCGCGCGTCTCAACAGCAGAGCAAGCACCACCAAGCAGTCACGTAATGATTGAATTGAAATATTTACTCCCAAAACTAGTCTCCCACACCTTTAACACATCACTTCAGAACGCACGTTGGTGTTTATGGCACTGCACATGCATGATTATTTTACGGAACAACCAGTACACAAACTGACCACCACATCCCAGTAACAAGTATCTCAAAGATGAGATAGACAGTAGACAGCCTGAGTAATAATCCCCAGTCACAACTCCTTTCAGACG
>JADBJO010010313.1:0-7500 GCA_016801955.1 Conus betulinus
ACGAAAACACAAACAAACACACACACACACACACCAACACACACACACACACACACACAGACAACACACACACACACACACACACACACACACACACACACAACACCACACCACACAATACTCCACTCACACACACAACACACACCAAACACACACAAACACACACCACCACACACACACCACACACCACACACACACACACACACACAAATGTGCCTTGAAAAAGACTGAATTAAAATTATGTATTGTTATTGTTACACACAGACACACCACACCCACACACACACACACAACACACACACACACACCACACACACACACACACACCACACACACACACACACACGCAACACACACACACACACACACAACACAACCCACACACACACGTAGCACACATGCAGGCACGACCGCACACACACAAACACAACACACACACACACACCCACACAACACACACACACACACACACCACACGTAAGCACACAGCATTCACGCACACCACACACACACACACACACACACACACCCCACACACCACACACACACACACAAATAAACTCACACACACAGAAACCACACACACACAAAACACACACAACCACACACACACACACACAACACTCACACACACAAAACACACACACACAACACACCCACCACACACCACACACACACACCACACACACACACACCAACAGGGTGGAGGAACAGCATAAACAAGGCAAAACGGAAACATATTTTAAAAAAACAATCTTGCTGTTTGCCTGCGTGTCTGTCCAACGTACACATAATTTCTTGGATTTTAAAATCGGTATCACCTTTATGATCAACACCAAACAACGCGTCACTGCTTTTGTCCTTCTGAGTGAACGCTGGATGTGTATGTGAGAGAAATGAATAGATGACCTGCAACCCCAAACTGCATTGAAAACGGTGTTTCTTTGTGAAAAGTGCTCTCTCTCTCTTCTCGCGGTCTCTACTCATCTCTCTCTCTCTCTCTCTCTCATCTCTTCGTCTCTCCTCTCTCTCTCTCGCAGTCGCGACACGAACACACACGACACACCACACACACACACACACACACACACACACACACACACACACCACACACACACACACCACGGACAGCATATTCACATAAGCCACTCGCGCTCGGGCTACGGAGCACTCACACACACACACACACCCACACACAACAACCACACACACACACACACACACCACACACTACACCACGCACGCAACACGACACACTAGACCACACAAACACACTCACACACACAACACCACAACACACACCCACAACACACACCACTAGCCACTACACACACTACACACACACACACACACACACCCCACACACACACACCACAACACACAACAACACGCACACCACACTGCAACTTCTCTCTCCTCTCTCTCTCTCTCGTCTCTCTCACACCACACACACACACACACACACACACACAACACACCACACATCACACACACACACACACCACACACACACACACCCCACACACACACCACACCACTTGTCCTTGTGGCATGATATAACATTTTGAATCAACATTATGTTTATGACTGCCTTTAAATGTTTCCGGTCAAATTAACCTGCTCGTGAAAATTATTGGGAAAAGTACATTTATGTATTTTTTGCTGTCAAACTTTTTTTTCAGGAATGAACATCGTTCACATCGAGACTAACAACTTCTCAATAATGCTTCGATAACATGCGCAAGCGAGACAGAGAGAGAGATAGAGATAGAGATAGAGAGAGAGAGAGAGGATGAGAGCAGAGAGAGATAGGGCGTAGAGCCAGAAACGGCCGATAAGGTAAGAAAAGCCAGAAAAAACAGGAAGAAGAGGACAGGGATAAGATCAGGGGAGCTCTGATAGATAGAACAGCATAGACAGGATAGATAGTTAATTAGGCACATTGATCGATCGACCGATCGATAGATCGATCGATAGATAGATAGATAGATAGATAGATAGATAGATAGATAGATAGATAGATAGATGATTAGATGGAGGGGGAAGAGAGCGAGAGAGAGGGAGAGAGAGAGAGAGAGAGAGATAGAGAGAGTCACACAGACAGGCCAGACAGACGGACGGACGGACGGAGGATGGATGGATGGATGATGGATGTATGGATAGTAGATAATAGATAGATAGATAGATAGACAGACAGACAGATAGATAGAAAGATAGATGGGTAGATGCGTAGATAGATAGATAGATAGATAGATAGATAGATAGATAGGCAGATAGGCAGATAGAGAAGATAAAAAAAATACATAAGACTTTAGGTCCAAAGACCTCGGTTCCATTATTACCACTCAAGAAATCCAGATTTGAAGAGACATATTCTACGGGAATATTTTCTACACGTGTGCAAAATTCAAATCCGCAACCCGTCGTTCGAACAAGATACAATAAATCGAGGCTTCGCAGAAAGTGGGCCCATCGTGTGCCGAAAGCAAAACAAACACATACTCACTAGTATCGTGTTTACAACTCATCCCCAAATATAATGTGTGGCTACCAAAAAGGTTGGATTGAAAATGACGACATTTCATTAGTGATGGATTCTCAGAGTCTAACAGTGGGAGAAAGAAAAAAGAAAAATTAATACAAACAAGTAGATAGATTAGACGACAGACAACAAGACAGACACTAAGACAGATAGATGGATGGGATGGATGGAAGATAGAGAGAGAGAGAGATAGAGAGAGATGAGAGAGAGAGGGAGTGTGAGGATAGAGGGAGTAGAGAAAAGAGAGGGATTACAGATAGACAGAGAGACAGAGAGAGGAGAGAGAGAGAGAAAACAAAACTGATAAATCAGTCAATTGAAAATAAGCAAACGATAGTAAACAATCAATCAAACGAATCAAATTCGTAACTACATAAATAAACAAATCAACAAATACTACATAATCCAATCAATAAAAATCAATAAACGAATGAATGAATGGGTAAACACACGTGCAAATAACCAGATGCATAAACAAACAAACCAACAAATCAAATATAAGCAACTTCCACATTTCCATGGTATCACACGAACCCACCCGACACAATTGTAATAATATATCAACATACAATCATACCATTTTGCTGGACGAAAAAAAAAAAAAGGGGGGGGTGAGGGCAATGAATGACCTCCTGCCCTTGCAACAAAGGGAGGGAAGGAGAACGCCTCATTAATCCCGCATGGAGAGGTCAGGTATATTGGTATTGATCGGCCCTTGGCGACGGGGACAGGAAACGGTGAGTGTGATGGTGTGGGAACTGAGTGGGATGATTCGATTACCTCACGCGACAGCCGGTGACTTGAAGGTGCTTCGTTTATGAAGCTGTGTTTGTGTGGACAGGTTGCAGTTAGTGTACAGGCAAACCATATGTGAAGTGTGTACACGCCGCATCGAACCCCTAAAACGAGTCCAAACACCCTACCCCCCTCACCCCTCAATATTTGGTCAAGAATGTCAAGCTTCCTACAAATGCATCGTGTGTGTGTGTGTGTGTGTGGGTGTGTGTGGGGTGTGTGTGGTGTGTGTGTGTGTTGTGTGTGTGTGTGTGTGGTTATTATAATCCGGCATGCCTGTATACACCAACAACACACAAACACACACACACAACACACAAACAACACAAACCACAAATATATGTATATATATATATATATATATAACCTGGAGGTAAAATAACAAAAAAACATAGAAGTTACCCAGTTTCATTTTACGTATTGGTATATTCTCCAATATAATTTTCGCTTAAAAAAGCTTCTTCAGCACTGGCGATATATATATATATATATTGTGTGTGTGTGTGTGTGTTGTGTGTGATGTGTGCTGTGTGTGTGGTGTGGTGGTGGCGATATATCTATAGATATATATTAATATAGTGTGGGTGTGTGTGGTGGTGTGTGTGTGTGTGTGTGTGGTGTGTGTGTGTGTGTGTGTAGTTGTGGTTGTTGTTGTTGTTGGTTGTGTGGGTGTTGCTCCTGTTGTGGTTGTTGTGTGGTTGTGTTCTCCCTGGTTGTTTGTTTTTTCATCTTTTTCATTTTTTTGTATGCGAAATCTCATTGCATACTCTCTAGCTGAGCATGGACAGATTGGCTGAATATATTGACAAACGGGAGAGAAAGAAAATTAAAAAAAAAAAAAACATAATAAAGCACACCATGACAAAATGACTTCATTAAAGAAAAAATAAAAAATAAAATAAAAAGAAAAAAAAAAAAATGGAGACCGAAGAACAACGCTTTGATCTCGCCACAGGGATTGGAACTGCGGGTGCACCAGATGGTGTGTCAGCTGTTGTGGCCACCAGTCCACCGTGCCCGGGCCGCCCCAGGTGTAACCCACACTAAAAATCACTGGGCCAAGACCCTCGTCACTCACACAGAAGACCGAGTCCACCTAACATCACTGATTATATTTCAAAGCCTGCACTCGGAATAAAGGTGTCAAACAATTTATGTCGGTGGGACTGGATATGCGTGGCGTGTATACAGTCCGTTTTTGTCAGGCTGTAAACCTCACTCTTTGAATATAGCAGAATAAAAACAAATAAACAAACAAACAATTAAACAGACAAACAAGCAAGCAAATCAAAAACGAAACTTAAAAGAAAAATTACTGTTCCGCCAAACGAAAAAGACAAACAGATCACTCAACAAAACACGACGACGCGTTTCGACCTTTCAGGTTTTCTTCAGACAAAACAAACCACATTCAAGACAATGGAAACGAAGAACGAACAATCGCTTATCTCCTCAAATGTATCTTGAATGAATGTTGTTTGTCTGGACTGAAGAAGGCCAAAGAGGTCTAAACGCGTCGTGTTTTGTCTAGTCTTTTTATTTTTTTTTGTTTTTTGTTGCTCCCCTTTTGCTCAGTGGAACAATAATTCTTCTGTTCAGTCGCATCTCTAGCGGGTAGGATAGGGAAGTATGGAAACTAGCTTTAAGAACTCAAAATAACAAAACCCACCTTTCTTTCCTCGTTTTATTTCATTGATATTTTACTGCCCACTCCCCACCACCCACCCACCCACCCCGCCCCCCTCCCACCCACACACACACTTTTTTTTTCTTAGTTTTATCTACTTCTTTGTTGTTGTTGTTTAACCCCCCCCCCCCCCCCCCCCCCCCCCCCCCCTCCTCCCCCGTCCTTACCCCCCGAAACTCTTTCGGTTCTTCGTGTGTTTCGTTTTGATGATTTTTAGCGGATTACGACAAAAAAAAAGCGGATTAGGGGAGGGTGAGTCATGTGTGTGTGTGTGTGTGTGTGTGTGTGTGTGTGTGTGTGTGTGTGTGTGTGTGTGTGTGTGTGTGTGTGAGTGTGTGTGTGTGTGTGTGTGTGTGTGTGTGTGTGTGTGTGTGTGTGTGTGTGTGTGTGTGTGTGTGTGTGTGTGTGTGTGTGTGTGTGTGTGTGTGTGTGTGTGTGTGTGTGTGTGTGTGCGCGCGCGCGTGCACACGCGCCCGCGCGTGCGTGTGTGTGTCTGCGAGCGCGCACTAATCCCTAATATTTATCCAATAAAAGTAATACTGTTATATGGAACCAACATACTGTACCAATGTGAATCCTAGACAGTGACAAAAGACATTCCAGAAACATTACGAACAGACGTATAGAGGGCAGGCGGGGAGGAGGAGGAGGAGGAGGAGGAGGAGGAGGAGGAGGAGGGAAGGCATCGTGGGATGACTATTTCGTTTCCCAGTTGTGAGTGTTCGATTGTCCGCTACCAGTGTGTTAGCATATATATCACCTTATATGAGTGCCTGTCTCTCTCTCTCTCTCTCTCTCTCTCTCTCTCTCTCTCTCTCTCTTCTCGTTCGCACTTTTATAATATGCATGAGCAGAAATATGGCGCAAAAGCTCATTTCAATACACAGCATTGCATTTTACGCAAACTTCACCCTCCCGTTCCGACCTCTCCATCCAATTTCCTGTATCCTCACACCTCCCCCATCCCATTCCCCCCTCCCATCCCCCCACATCTATCCTCTTTCCTCTCTCCCAGACCTCTCGTGGAACTTGTATCTATTTCCGCGGGCACCGCCTTTGCGTTAAGTTGGTTACATAACTAGCGGTGAGTGTGTGTGTGTGTGAGTGAGTGAGTGTGTGTGTGTGTGTGTTGTGTGTGTGTGTGTGTGTGTGTGTGTGTGTGTGTGTGTGTGTGTGTGTGTGTGTGTGTGTGTGTGTGTGAATCGTACGAGTTATAATGAATATGTATAGTATAGTAATTTGAAGTCTTCTGTATTTATGAACGGCCAATTTGTCAGACTTTTTGGGGAGCCGGAGAGGTGTTCGTCAGGAGTTCACCATTAGAAATTAGGCTTTCTTTGGATATTGATATTGCGAATTATGTCAAACTTTTTGTCTTGTTATATGCAGATGACACAATTATATTTTCAGAGACAAAAGTGGGATTACTAAAAACGTTAGTTACTAACTGGAGGCTAACTTTTAATGCTGCTAAAACTAAAATATTGATATTAAACAGTGCAAAGGTGAATAAACAGGACACATTTCATCATGAAAATGAAAAAGTTGATGTGTTGTCACCAGCTTCAAATATTAGGGGGGATTTTTAATCGAATGGGTTCTTTTGCTAAATGTAAGAAAAACACTTTTTCATAAAGCGTCATTAGCCATGTTTAAATTGATACAAAAGGCAAGAACAAAAAGATTTTACCTATTCATGTTATTTTAGATTTATTTGATAAAATGATTGTTCCAGTATTATTACATGGTTGTGAAATATGGGGATATGAAAATTTAAATATCATTGATAAAGTTCAGCTAAAATCTTTAAAATATATGTTTCGCTTAAAAAGAAGTACAATGACAAACGTGGTTTATTGTGAAACAGGACGTTACCCTTTATCAGTTACAATCTTTGTCCGAATGATTCGATTTTGGACTAGACTGGTTCAATCTCCTGTTGTCAGGTTCTATTCTTTCACGTTACATTTGCACAATAGCGCAGTAACTGTGTCCTCCCTAGTTAACGTGCATTAACAACACACTTGTACAATCTGGTTTTGACTGTGTTTGGAACAATCAATCTTTTACAGACGTCAAAACATTATGTGGAATGTCAAAAATAGTCTGCAATGCTCTTTTCGTCAATCGTGGCGAATAGCATTGAAACTAGCTGTAAATGTTTTTTAAATTTGTTTGTTTTTGTTTTTTGTTTTTTGTTTTTTGTTTCTCTACAATTTTACAAACCCGATTTTAAGGAGAAGTATATTTCTAGTTTACGAGATGTTTATATTTACCCTCTTATCAAAATTAGGTGTTCTAATCATAAATTGCCGATTGAAGAAGATCGTCGATTTGCTATTCAAAAGAAGAAAGAAAGGATATGTAATAAATGTGACATGTCTGAAATAGGTGATAAATTCATTTTATCATGGAATGTTCATCATACGTTACTTTGCGCAACACGTATCTGCCAAAAAAAAAAAAAAAAAAAAAA
>JADBJO010010313.1:27500-31373 GCA_016801955.1 Conus betulinus
ACACACACACACACACATACACACACACACACAGGCACTCACGCGCACGCGCACACACGCACGTGCGCGACACGCGCACACACGCACACACACACACACATACACACACGCACACACACACACACACACACACACACACACACACGCACACACACACACACACACACACACACACACACGTCCGTGGACTCTATTTAACACGCTGGAATCATCCCCACAGATGACAACTCACCAGCGCGCAACGTTTACAGTTTGCGCTGGGGGCCCTGAAAGATTCAAAGTCTTATCTCAGTTGACATGTGTTTCATCTCTTGTGTCTGTCACTGGAAAGGCTCAGTATGAGTTTGCCCCAATGTCTGCGAGTCTTGGCAGAGTTGGCCTTGAGTTTATTCCAACGTTTATTTAGTTGGTGATGTTTCATGCTCTTCCCTTAAGTCTGGATGTGCGGCCCGCTTTCCACTCTTGATGTTCAGATCTGAAAGATGGTCTATGATACAGTGGCTTTGCTCTTGCTTTGCTTAAGTGATCTTCAGGTTTCTCATCACATCAGATCGGCCGAGCTGTAATCCAGTTCTTATCGTTGCCTTGCCAGCCAGTGTGTCTGCTCTCTCGTTCCTTTTTACTCCAGCTGTCCAGGGCAGTACATCCATATGAGTCTCTCCAATGGAAGGCTGCGCATTAGTTCATTCCAAGCAGGGCTTCCCATTCCACTTTTCACTTTCTGAAGTAGGTTCATGGAGTCAGTCAGTATCATGGCTTGTTGAGTTTGAAACTGGCTTATGGATGCAAGCCAGTGGAGTGCTTGTGTCACTGCTGCTTCTACCTCCATTGTTAGACTTGAAGTTGTTAAACTGTGCGCACCATTGTCTTCATGGATAGTTCGGCCATTTTGCTTCACTCTGTATCCCCAGCCTGACTTACCTTCGGTGACAGAACCGTCAGTGTATGTTAGAATTTATCCTTTGCGCAAAGGTCTTCATCCTGCATCTGAATTTCTGCGTTGGGTTTGCCTTCTCGCCATTCTCGACAATGTCTTCCAAGTTCTGGAGCGATGGCGATTTGGTAGAAGTGTTTCAACTGGTCCGAATATTTCTCCCGTTCCTTGGTTTCTTTCAGTTCTGTTAACCTGGCACACAAGCTGTATACTGTCTTCTGCCTGTCCCGTCCTAGATTTTCCACGTCCTAGCCGAGTGCCCTCTGATTCTGTGACCGCCGCATGAAGTGGGTTTGGGGGATTTTCAAGTACTCTGAAATATGCCTTCACCTGTTCTAGCTTGTGTTTTGTCTGCATTGAAGAAAGGTCGAGCAGGTATCGCATAGTTTCAACTGGGTGTGTCCTTCGTGGTTCCCAGGATCAATCTCATTGCTTCATTTTAAATTCTTTCTAATTTGAGAAGGTTGCTGTTGGACAGTGTTGTAAGCCCTAATCCATAATCAATCACACTGAGTACAAGTGCGTGATACAGTCGGTACAGATGGCGCTGTTCAATACCTTCAGCTGCCATTTCTTTCATGGCAGAATATGCCTTTTTTTTGCATCTAAGAACAATATTCTCAACATGCTTTCTAAACGTTAGCATTCTGTCAAAGCCTACACCAAAGAGAGCGTAGGCTGTTAGTTAATTCAGCTGGTATTCCATTGAGAGGAAACTGGTGAGAGTACTTGTCCTGATACCTTGTTGTTGAGAGTGCAGACTGATGTCTGGGCTTTTGTATGGTTGATGGACGATCCAGTTTCTTTGACATCACTGAACAATGCTGTTCAACTGTTGCTGAACTGCTTTCGTTCTTTCATGAGCATTCTTTGATGTTTTGTAGATCAGACCGTCATCTGCTAGTGTCAACACTCGAGCAATTCCGTTTTTGTTGAGGTCTGCAAAGGCCTTTAGTGTAAACATTGTACAAAACAGGGAAAGAGAGGAGAACCTTGAGGTAATCCCATAGAACGTTTATGAGGCTCAGACGTCCATTCTCCAAATCGTAGGATGACGGTTCGCTCCCAAAGTGCTGCTGCTATCCATCGTGTAGTGTGTTGCTGACTCCATAGTCAAGGAGAAGTTCCATGAGAAGCAAGAACTGGACTTTGTTGTATGCGTCTTCCAGATCTGTTACAACAGCTAGTGTTTCTTCCTTTCTCTGGAATCCTTCGTATACTTCATAGGCAAAAGTGGCCGCATTTCCCCATGTTTTACCTGTTCTGTAGCCTCCTTGATTTGATGGGAGCATTTGTCGACTTTCAAGATCTCTTGCGAGTTTTCTTGCTATGATTCGTTCCATGAGCTTTATTGCTATATTTTTTGCACAGTGAGTATGCATCAGCCATGTAGCCGATGATCTTTTTTCCTGGGTTTTGGTAAAGCTTTCAGGTAGCTGTGTCTCCCAGTTCTTTCTGGGACATAGCCTTTATATGAACTCTCTTGGTAGATACTGAAGAGTTGGGCTCTCTCCTCTTATGAGAGCTGTTTGATATCTGCATACTGTACTTTGTCTGGACCTGGAGCACTATCCTTAGTGCATCAAGCTATTGCGTCATCCAGTTCAGATTCTGTGATTTCAGCATCAATGCCAGTCTGAGCTACGTGCTGGTTTAACTTGGTCAAATATTTCTTCTTCTTTCCTCCTGATTTCTTTGATCACTCTGTTCTGTGAAACGTTTAAGTAGAGCCGACACTTTCTCTAAATTTGTCTTGAGTTTTGTGATCGCATCAGCGTCTAAAATGTCTGGGGTTGCGTTTGTTTTGTTTTGTTTTGTTTCTCACCCTTCCATGCGACTATAAAAGTACCAGAACTGAGTCAGTGTGTCATAATTGGGTGACAGACAAAATTGTTGCCACTTGGTTTCTTTTGCTTCTTTAGCGACTCTTTCGAGTCGGTCAGTTTTCTGATTCATGTCTGTTCTAATAGCTAGATCAGGGCAAGGTTTTTCTTCTTTCTCTCTGCCAAATTCTTTACAGACTTGAGTTTTTTCTTTCAAAGCTGTTTCCATGTCTATATTCCAACAAAGGGGTTGAGCGATTTGTTTGGTTGTAGCCTTGTTTCTTATGCATCTTCTGCTCCTTAAAGTTCCTATGATATCCCCTTCATTGCTGGTTCCTTTGGTGGAATATAGACAAAGAGAAAACAGAGAAAGCAGTTATATCAGGAGAAAACAACAACAACAACACACAACAACGACGACGACGACGACGACAACGACGACGACGACAACAAGTAAAAGAAAAGTTAACTTGAAATGGATGCATTGTATGTGTTATTGCAGAATGTATATTGAATTCCTGCGGTGAAACAAATTGATTCTGATTACACTCCCTCCCACTGACATGGGTTATGGCTTAGTCATTGACGTTTTCAGAGTTCAGAGATCAGAGTCTCTCTCTCTCTCTCTCTCTCTCTCTCTCTCTCTCTCTCTCTCTCTCTCTCTCTCTCTCTCTCTCTCTCTCTCTCTCTCTCTCTCCAAAAACTGTCCATTCTGTCATCAAATCGAGGACAAATGACACTTTTTTGACTGTTTGTCCGTCCCAATAAAGGCTTAAGAGATAAATACATTTTTGACTCATACTAGAAATGTTCATCAAATATCATTGCTTCTTTTACTACAAAATGAAATGAGAATTGTCACTCGCTCTGCACAACTTTTTCTCTCTTTTTTTTTTAACACTGAAACGAAGAGAAGAACTGCTATCAGTCAACATACAAATGGCAGAGTAATTTCAGGAAAAACATTCTGTTGTGCAGATATTTCCTTTCATAATTTTCAGTATATGCGCGCGAGCGCGTGTGTGAACTACTTTTGTTCTTTGACCTCAATGCAGATAGGTCGGTGGTCTGAGTTGAGTTGAGTTGAGTTGAGTTGAGTTGAGTTGAGTCTCTCTC
>JADBJO010010313.1:32011-34511 GCA_016801955.1 Conus betulinus
GAACCCAGCTGTGTGCCAAACAATAACACAAAAAACAACAACAACAAACCCACAAAACAACAACAACACAACCAAAACCACAAAGAGAAGAAAAATAAGAAGAATATGCTGCGGCTCTGCTGCTCAGCCTGCTAGCTGAGATGAATGAATGATGATGATGAACGGAGATGAGAAATGAGATGATTGATGATGCATGTGACAACGACAACACACACACACGAACACACACACAGCAACAACCACACAAGCAACACAACACACACACCCACACACACACCCACACACACAACTCACCGACGCAACACCACACACACACCACACACACACACACACCCAACAACAACACACAAAACCAACCCACAACACACATTTAACACACACACACAACAACACACACACACACACACAAACCCACACCACACACACACAAAACACCACACACACCAGTAGCCGCCACTAAGCACTAATAAAATAGCTTTCATCTCTGTCCCCTCGTGTCCTTGTCAAACAACGTCATCCTGTGTGTACATCCACGAAAGTAGTGAATGGAAAGGGGTTAACTTTCTCGCAGACTTTCTTCTGTTCCCAGGTACAAATTTCCTGCGGTTTTTACCTGGCACCATCTTGCTTCTAAAAAAAAAACAACAAAAAAAACCAAAAAAAACCTCTCCATCTCCTCTCGTCCATCTTCTTCTCCTCTCCCCTCCTCTCTCTTCTTCCTTGTCCTCTCTCTCCGTCTCCCTCTTCTTCATCTCTCTCTTCCTTTCTCTTTCTTCTCTTCTTCTGCCGCACCCACTCTTCTTTTCTTCTCTCACCGCTCTAATCTCTTTCGCTCTCTCCCCTCTCTCTCTCTCCCCATCCTCCTAGTCTCTCTCGATCCTCTCTCATCCCCTATCTCTCGCTCTCGTCTCCCCTCCTCCTCCTCCTTGTCTCTGTCCTCTCTCTCTCTCCTTTCCTCTCTCAATCCCCTCTCTCTGCTTCGCTCGCTCTCTCGGCGCTGGTCTGACTGTCCCTCCTCCCTCCTCCGCCCTCTCTTCTCAGTCTCTCTCCACCCTCTCCCCCATCTGTCCTCTAGGGTCAGGATGAGGAAGGCCCCCCAGGCCCGCCCCTCCTCCCCCCCCTCCCCCCCCCCTCATCTCTCCCTCTCTCCCGGTCTCTTACACCTTACCATAAAATGCCCAAAGGTTTCCACCACTCACACCCTCTCCTAACATTCCACACCACCATCGAACCGACCGATGGCCCCGGGGCGGGCGAGTAGGGTAGGGGAAGAGGTGTAAGGTGGGGGCTGGGGTTCCCATAACCGCCGCTGACTCATCACCCAAAACTTGACCCCCCCCCCCCCTCTCTCTCTCTCTCCCCCTCGTCTCTCTCCTCCTCCCCCGGCCCTTCTCCTCGTCTCTCTCATCCCTCCCCCTCCCGCTCTCTCTCTCTCTCCTCTGTGTCTCCTGTGTCTCTCTCCGTGTCTCTCTCTGTCTCGCTGACTACTCTATCCATCTGTCTGACTCTAGGTCTTTCTGTCTGTCCTGAGGTAAGCATCTCTCTCTCTCTCTCCTCTCTCTCCTCTCTATCCCTCTCCTCCTCTCTCTCTCTCCTCGTCCTCTACTATCCTCTCTCTCTTCTCTCTCTCTCTTCTCTGTCCATTCTGTCAGACGTCTGTCTGTACTGTCCTCTCTCTCTGTCTCCTGTCTGTCCTGTCTGTCTGTCTCTCTCTCTCTTCTCTCTCCTCTCCCTCTCTCTCTCTCTCTCTCTCTCTCTCTCTCCATTCGTCTCACTCTGTCTGGCTTCCAACTTTTCTCATTCCATGTTTCTCTCTCTACCCTTTCACCCCTATCATGTTGCAAATGGACAAACCAGACGCTGAACACACACACACACACACACACACACACACAACACACACACAACACACACACACACACACGCACGCAACACGCACGCACGCACGGCACGCACACACACACACCACACACACACACACACACACACACCACACACGCAACGCACGCACACACACACACCACACACACACACACACACCCACACACACACACACACACACACACGTTTTTCTTGACACAACAGCATGTTTATGTTTGATTTATTGGGATGGAGGGCACATACCAGCCCTGATTAGGCGGCTGTCCATAGCTTTCTCATCGCCCCCTCCCCCTCCCTACCTCCCCCCCCCCCCCCCCCCCCCCCCCACTCTCCCTTGTTTCCTCCTTCCCTTCAGTGTGGCGTGGGCAAGACACATTATGAGAGTAACCTTAAACGAAGGGGAAACACGGGTTGGTGTCCCTGTTCTGACGTCATGTATTTTGACATCTGAGTAGAACTTTTTGTACTCCCAGTCCTTAGAGAACAGGGAGTACTTTACAATGAGAATGAAGAAATGCTGCGTGTGTGTGTGTGTGTGTGTGTGTGTGTGTGGTGTGTGTGTGTGTGTGTGTGTGTGTGTGTGTGTGTGTGTGTGTGTGTGTGTGTGTGTGTGTCCGTC
>JADBJO010010313.1:42011-44511 GCA_016801955.1 Conus betulinus
CCGAACAACAGCCACAGAAGAAATAGAGAAATCACTGGGAGCACCAGGCCAGAGCAGAAGAGAAGTGCAACATGACATCAACATCAGAAGGGAAGAGAGCCCCCAACCACCTCACACCACGCTCAGTCCTGGAGGACACAACCATCATCATGTGGGGGCATAACACCGGCCCAACGTGTCAGCGCTGTCAGCAATTATATCACACCATCAGCATCGGCCGTGTGCCCACCCAGCCTTATGGGTAAGGGGGAGGAAAGGGGAACAACTCTACCACCCACCCGCTGTTTTAACGATGTTAGTCTGCATCCTTCTTCTCTATATCTCTCTTCTCTCTCTCTCTCTCTCTCTCTCTCTGCTCTCTCTCTCTATCTCTCTCTCTCTCTATCTCAAAGTTTTTTCCTGTAGTTGCTTTAGTGACTTCAGGTTTTGCATTTTTTTTTCTTTTTTTCCCCTCTTTCTTTTCTTGTGTTTTCCCCAGGGCTGGGTGGAAAAAAACATGTACACTTTGCTTATCTCATTACCCTGGTAAAATAAAAATTTCGTTCGTTCGTCCATAGAAAATCGGACTGGGTATTGTGTTGTGGGGAAGTGATCCAGTCAGGGGAGTGGGGTTGTTAAAGGGCATTAATGTGGGATTTAAAGCCCGTTCATCTACGTTAGAAACAAAACGGATATGCCAGAAGGTAGTGATCTGAAATCTATTCCTGGTTTTTTATTTTTTTTGTTTTGTTTATTAAACAGATTTTGTTCCGGTTTTGTTTACTGCTGTTTTTTTTTCTTGTTTCTTGTTTGTAGTTTACTAAACCTAAACCTGTGCATGGGGGGATATGCTCGCTAGATTGAGAACGATAGACAGTAGGGAATGCTAATGAATGGATGTTGCGGTGGTTTATGTGGTTGCAGCGGAACTGATGATATGTCAGAGCCACACGTGTTGGACACCTGTTCTATGGGGCTGGAAATAATGCCAATTACGATAGGGAGGAACGGGAGTAGCCATTTGAATGACGGGAGGTACATTAGTACGTATGTTCCTGTTTACTACAGGGTTTGAGTCCTAACATTACTACGAAGGTTATTCAGTACATTTTTAGGTATGGGTTTACTTTTCTTTTGAACCGCCCAGCCCGAGCCGCGCCCCCGCCCGCCGCCCCCCCCGCGCTGGTCGCTCGCCGCGCGCCCGCCGCCCCTCCGCCCCCTCCCGTAGCCGTCCACTCGCTTCCCCCGCGCGCGTACCGGCGCCCCCCTCGCCCCGCCCGCCGCCCCGCCCGCGCCGCTGCCAAGTATAATGTCACATTACCCTTGACTTTATTTTGTTTTTCTGCTTGTTTTTGTTCTTTTGTTTAAAGGTCGGTTGGAGGGCCATGTCAAAAATAAAAACGTATTTGAAAGCGTCTCAAATCTCTCTCATCCCTCTCTCTCTCTCCATCTCTCTCTCTCTCTCGGCTCCTCTCCCCTCTCGCTCTCTCAATAGATCTCTCACCAATTCAATAGGTGTGAAAATATGGAGCGAGAGGATATCAGAGAGCCTAGAGGGATGCAGGACAGAGAGACCGGGGAAAATTAAGGACTGAGACATAGATGACAGAGGGGTGTCAGAGCCCTCCAGGGAACAGAGTCGAGCATGACAGAAGGTGGGGGTGGGGGGGGGGGGGTGGGGGGTATGGGGTGGGGGGGGTGGGAATAATAGTGGGTGGGTTGGTTTTTTTTACTTCGACGGCAAAATAGCTCGTGACCGAGAGTAAACCGAAAGACATACGAGCAGAGTTGCAGAGAGAGACCGACCAGACAACTGAAATAGAAATCCTTGGTATTCTCCCAAGCCAACAAAAGAAGCAAGACCACACATGACTTTTTAAACATAGTCAGAAAGTACTAGAGCCCCCAACCACCTCACACCACTCTCAGTCCTGGAGGACACAACCATCATCATGGGCAACACCAGCCCACGGTGTCAGCGCTGTCAGCCATTATATCACACCATCAGCATTGGCCTGTGCCAACCCAGCCGTGCTGGGGAGGGGTAAGAGAGGGGAACAACTCTAACCACCCCACCTGCTGTTTGCCTGCTGGCTAGGGAGATAACCGTGTTATGCACTCTAACCTGGTAAACAAGAGAGAGAGAGAGAGAGGGAGGGAGAGAGATGAGGGGGAGAGGGGAGAGAGAGAGGAGAGAGTGACGGTGTGTGTGTGTGAGGTGTGTGTGTGTGTGTGTGTGCTGTGTGGTGTTTGTGCGCCGTGTGTGTTGTGTGTGGTGTGTGTGGGGGTGTGTGTGTGCAAATCCAGTCAGACTAACAGTACAATGGTCATGCCATATGGAAGGTAATAACAATTGACATATATTTCCAAAGAATTACGAACTTCTTAAGTACATCAAGAACATAATAGTAACAACAACAACAACAACAACAACAACAATAATAATAATAATAATAATAATAATAATAATAATAACAATAATAATAATAATAATAATTATAATGATGATGATGATGATGAT
>JADBJO010010314.1:0-5000 GCA_016801955.1 Conus betulinus
GAACATACCACATTCTATAATTCTGTGGCATGCTCACTTCAAGCGTTAAAAAACGGGGGGGGAGATCCAACAGCATCCCCAAAGCAGCCAGCGAAGGCTCGGAAAGTCAAACGAAATACATTGCAGTAAAGAAATACCTTGCTGAAAAACAAAAAAAATCCTTACGTAAACAGTGTTAAATGTGTGTGTGTGTGGGGGGGGGGGGGGGGATCTTTGAGTCCGTTCTTGAGGATTCAATAAGTGTACAGGGGAGGTCAAAAGGTGTCAACAGTCCAGAGAGGTCAGCCCTACTGTTTAATAACTCGAGCGTTGTCAATCACGTGAGTGCTGACAGCAGCTAAGAATTGTGGCAGAACAGGCTTTACTTGGATCTCCGAAAGATGCAATCCCTGCCACTGATTGACCAAACAATGAATATGTTGAACAATTTTGTAGGGAGGGTGGGGAGGGACAAGTGCAGCTAACGATTCCTTTGTCATTCAAAAAAAAAAAAAAAACCTTTAATGATTTAGCAAAGACTTGAAAAATTTGGAAGATGAGGGAGAGGGAGAGTGGTCATGGGTGAAAGAAAGAAAATGAGTTATCGGGGAAATATATTATAAATATGAGTCCTTCCCTGGCAGCATATGAGACCACTGAAATCTATCCTGAAGACAGGATTTAAGTTAAGATTTTCTACAAATTTTCCCTTGTAATAATTAGCATTTTTCTTAATCATTTACGTATCAATGTTGATTATGCAATCCGCCGATGCGTTTTCTTTGTTGTTGAAGTTTCCGTCACTGAGCACATCATAAGCACTTGCTTGTTGTTGCTTCAGTTTCATCATAGGCATCCTTCAGTCTCGGAAGACTATGGAGTTTGCGCTCTAGGTGTCTATTCTGGTACAGCGACGGGTGTGGCTGGCCAGTCCCCACGCGGGAATGACAGTCCCTGCGGCAGAGGGCACAGGTGAAGTCTGACGCTGGGTCTGTCTGCCTGGGCTGCAGCCTTGCTTCAGTTTAATAGTTTGTTTTATGTACGTCTGTTCAATAAAGAAATGCTTAAAGAAAAAAAAAAAGACAGAAGCATTCATTTTCATCTGCTCCGAGACCTTTCGTCTGCTGGATCGGACTCATCGGGAAAGCACGGCGAACTGTGTCCTGTGCTCCCTAAGAATCATACGGAGACATGCCACATTCTATATAATGCTGTGTATTCTCACTTCCAAGGGTTAAAAAAATCAGAATCTAATAACAGCCAGTGAAGGGTAGGAAAGTCATACGAAAAGAAAGCGCGATAAAGAAACTAGTTGCTGAAAAAACTAAAATCACCATTTTAACAGAGTATTAAATGTAGGGGAAAATCTTCGAGCCTATGCTCGATGATCCATTAAGGATGCAAGGGAGGTTAAAAGTTTTCAACAGTCGAGAGTGGTCAGATCTGCTCTTTAAACTACCTAAGCATTGTCAGCCACGTAAGCAGCTAGGAATTGTGCAGAACAGCCTTTACTTGGATTTCCTAGAAGATGCAGTCTGCCACTGATTGACCAAACAATGATATGTTCAACAATTTTGTAGTGGGGGCAAAAACAGGGCAGCTAACAGTTGGTTTGTCATTACATCACTGAGTTTGGCAAAGACTAACGAAAAAAAAACATGGGTGGGGAAGGGGAGAGTGGACACGGTCAAAGAAAAGAAATGAGCATGAACCATCGGGGAAAAATATATTGTGTGCGCAGTCTGGTGAGAGGCACTAGCGGACACCGTTCTGTTCTTTCCTTTCCAGGCTGTCTCTGCTATAGATAATGACAAACTTTGGGGGAGGGGGGTGGGGCTGTTGTACCCACTGTTGTGACAGCCATGGCCTGTTTGGTGTCTGGATACAGTATGACGGGTCATTGTCCCTCCTGTTTTGATAGCAGTGACCACTTTGCTGTCTGAGCTCAAAAGAGCAGACTGCTGGGACAGCAATGACTTTTTAGCACACACGTACAAACTGGCGGGTTTGCTGTGCCATTCTTGTGAACGCAATGACTAGCTTAGTGCCCAGATACAAAAAGGGCGAGTTGCCCCAGTGTGATGGCAATGTCTATTTTAGGGTCTGGGTACAAGAGTCCCATTGTTGTGAGAATAATTACTATTTTTAGTGTCCGAATACGGAAAAGGGGGGGGGGGTGCTATTGTCCCGCACTTGCAATGTCAATGACCATGTGGAGTATGGATATGAAACATGATCATCGTACCCAGTTTGGTGGTCTACAGTCACCCCCCCTCCCCCTCTTCCCCCTCCCCCCATCTCTCACCTTATTACCCACCAGCAAAGTTATGCATTTTTTTTTCATCTTGTTGATCACGAGCTCACCAACGCCGTCTTCACGATATGATGATACAGTTCCTGGATGTAAATGTGTTGTGGTTGTGACAATTTGCTTAGCAGAAAGACTCTACAGCTGGCTGTTGCACACTGCTGCTCGCTGTTGGGCACTAGTACTACGTGCAGGTTGTTGGGCACTGTTGCCGGTTTGTTGGGCACTGTTTGCCGGTTGATGGGCATTGTTGCCGGTTGTTGGGCACTGTTGCCGGTTGTTGGGCATTGTTGCCGGCTGTTGGGCACTGTTTATAGCTGTTGGGCACTGCTGCTAGCTGTTGGGCACGGTTGCTGGCTGTTGGGCACTGTTGCTAGTTGTTGGGCACTGTTGCTTGCTAGTTGTTGGGCACTGTGGGTTGGTTGTTGGGCACTGTTGCTGGCTGTTGGGCACTTTGCTAGTTGTTGGGCACTGTTGCCGGTTGTTAGACACTGTTGTTGGCTGTTGGGCACTGTTGCTAGTTGTTGGCACTGTTGCTGGCTGTCGGGCACTGCTGCTGGCTGTCGGGCACTGCTGCTGGCTGTTGGGGCACGGTTGGGCACTGTTGCTAGTTGTTGGGCACTGTTGCTGGCTGTTGCGCTGTGTCGATGGCTGAAAACATTCAGCAGCTGGCACGTGCACCTGCATCCACCATGTTTCTGAATTCAGAGTACGACATCCACACATCACTGGGCCGTTCAGGTCATTTCTAACCTAGTGTCCACTCCTGTTGCCTGACGTGACTTGACCTGAGTCAACACTGCGGTTACAGGAACTCGATTCGTCGTACTCCCCCCCCCCCCCCCCCCCCCCCCCAAGCTTATTAAGTCATACCTCTTGAACATGCACCAGTGCAGACACTTCAGTGCAGAAACTGGCTGTGATCACACTGTTCCTTGCGTTAAGTCTTCCGTTAATTACGTCGTGAAATAGTTCTATACGCAACAGTACTGCGACTTCCTATATTCCACATTCTTTCGTCGACCAAGGCTGATTAACAACCTACGTCAAAGAGTTTGCGAGTAGATTCCGAGTGCATGTTTGAACCTTTCTGTGGATATGTGCTGCCTGCTGGCCTGACTGTATTTTGTGGCCGTATCGTTTCGTGTGGCGTCAGATGCACACACTGAATTTTCTATCTTAGCATTATTTCTGCCTAAAGTACTTAATCACGTATCCATCTTTTGTCCTCCTGGACCCTGTCTCTTATATATTAAAACGGAATTCTATGTCTGTGTCATCTAAATTTCTGTCGATTGTTTACTGAGAAATTTTTCTTTTTTTTTTCCCATCATCAACCATGTCGAAACCATAGAGAGCAATTTTCCATCTGTTATCCTCGTACCTGTTTATGATTAGAGAAAGAAGCGTTGTCTCTTTCACTCTTCTGATTGTCCATAGTATTGTCTGTCGCAAATCATCAGCCTCTGCCATTCTCGACCCGTCATCACATTAATGACTTGGAAAAGATATTTTTAAAGAGTTGGGGAGGCATGGGGTAAGCATGGGGAATACAGGAAATTAGAACGAAAAATCAGAGCAATGTGTTACATTATATTATGAATATTAAACTCTTCACTAGCAGCGTATGGGATCCATCGAAATCCATCTTGTGGACAGGACCATTCGTAGAGCCTGCTCCGAGGCCTTTCATCCGCTGGATCTGACCCAATTGGAAGACACCGCTGATTGTGTTCATACTCCCTTGGCATCAAGTAGAGACAGACCACAATCTTTGATTCTGTGGTATTCTCACCACCATGGGTTCAAAACTCGAATCAAGCAGCACCCTAAAGCATGCAGCCAGCGAAGGGTAGAAAAGTGAAACGAAAAGAAGTTATGGTGAGGAAATAACTTGCTGGAAAACTAAAATCATTATGTAAATGTCATAAGATGTAGGGGAAAATCTTTCAGCCTATGCTTGAGGATCCACTTAAGGATGCACGCGAGGTCAAAAGATGCCCAACAGTTTACAGTGGTCAGCTCTGCTGTTTGATATCGCAAACACTGTCAGCAGCTAAGTATTGTGCAGAACAACCTCTACTTCGATCTCCGAAGAGACGCAATCTCCAGCCGATTGACCAAACAATTTTGTGTTGAACAATTCAGTATTGGTGGGAAAACAAGTGCAGGCTAACGATTCCTCCGTTGTTGCATTAATGACGTGGCAAAGATGATCAAAAATAGCTCTAATTTGAACAGTACTTTCAAAGGATGTCCACAGCGTGACTGAAACTAGAATGTATCAAGCGTCCTACCACTGAACCCCACGTTGCATTCATCTTTTGATGGGAATTAGTCGGAACGTCTGACGGGCCATGACCTTTCAACCTCTCAGGCAGCAGTTTCCGATGCTGATCTGTTTGAGCTTTGGTTAAGGGAAATCAATATCAATCAAATGTGTCTCACACAGAATCCATCAATACAACTGTGAATGAGAGGAGATTTTACTGTTGTCGCCTAACATCCTGTTTTTCTGTGTCCAAAGTTTTATATCTTGATATAGAACCTGTAGTGTCATTAAACAATTTTTTGTTATTTATCAGTTAATTGATTTATTTATTTATTATTTCATCGATTAATTGATCGGTCGATTAATTAATCAATCAATAGGTAAATCAAGAAACAAACAAAAAAAACCGCCGATTCAGACTGACTGCTGTACAACGTGAAA
>JADBJO010010314.1:10000-27500 GCA_016801955.1 Conus betulinus
CGTCAGGCAGTGACGTGGAGATCAGGAACGTCCTCTTCCATCTCGGCCAAGGAACTGGCTCTGACCAAGATCCTTGTGGGTAACTCGGTCTTCTTCATTGTGTGTATTACTCCTGTCACGGTCATTCGTTTCAGCAATATGCTTATTCCGGAACTGACCTCCGGTCGACGTCATCACAACCTCTTTTTGACAGGCGTCTGGTTTACTGAAATGTTCACTGTCATCAACGCTACCTTCAATTTCTTTATCTACTTTATCATGGGATCTCACTACCGCCGAACATTCTGGGCTCTGCTTGGCAGACAAAGCACGGGAACAAACTGATGAGAACTACCAAACTTTGATTGTAATCCAATTGCCAGTTATAAATTTCGCGTGTGTGTGTGTGTGTGTGTGTGTGTGTGTGTGTGTGTGTGTGTGTTCAAGAACACTTGTGGTGGTGTTCTTCAGATAACGTCTTGTGTCGTGTGCCCACAATGCTGACTTATTTGATACCACCTCAGCGTAAATGGCACAGCGTTTAGTGTTACGCAGAAATACTCAGTTTTGATGAATGCCATCGTCGGTTGCTGTTATTTTCCTTTGTCGCTTAATGACTGGATGAAAATAATTTTGCCAGAAGGAAAATCTGTTTCATTTAATCTAAGGTCCAGTCCCTAACACCTGGAGTCGACCAGACTTTTTTTTTGAAACAGTAATTGAAGTGAGTTCATTGATTTTGAAAAGATTGTAGTTTCCATAGCTTATTGACCATAGGGGGGCTGAGCTGTCCTAGTGTCGCAGTGTCAAAGGCACGTCATGATGGAAAGAAGAACCTATCCCACTCCTTCTGCCACCTTTAACCTTCCCCGAATTGAATCACGTGCCCCTTTACTGCCGAGTGGACAGAGGTTTTAAATACGAAAAAAATCCGATAGCACGGGTTGATTGAAGTGACGACCGTCAGCTCCTACTTTTCCAATTTGCAACATCTTTATTAAAGAAGACTAAAAGACACGTAATATGTCATTGAAATTAGTAATGTCATTTAAGAGACCGATTAAAGAATATGCAGTAGCTTATGACGATAATCTAGAGCATGGCCAAGCATATTTAAGGCAACTAGCATTTACAATATCACAACAACTATTGACGTTTTATAGGTGAAAATTCAATCGAAAACTGTAACATATTCCGTTCGGGAAAAAAGAAACAAACAGAAGAAGACCTCGAAGTTTCAATTATTCTGGAAGGGAAAATAACACATTAGAAGAAGCAGCCGCAGCACGTAAAGAATATGAAAAATGATAAAGTCCAGGAAGCGACGGCTTCACCTGTGAATTGTTTTAATTCTTCTGGAAACACATTGGGGTGTTTGTAGTCAGGTCACTCAATAAAGGATTAGATAGAAAAGAACTGTATGTGACTAAGAAACAAGGAATTATAGTATGTATTCCCAAACCAGATAAACCTAGGTGATACATCAGAAACAGGCGATCTATCACGTTATTGAATGTAGCAAGTAAATTTGGGCCAGCATGCATAGCAGCCAGAATAAAATCAGTTCTACCAAGTCTTATCGGAGAAAATAAAACACGATTTATACGTGAAAGATATATTGGAGACAGTATTAGACTTATGTATGATTTAGTATACCATTTAAATAAAGAAAATCTGCCAGGGTTCCTGTTATATGTTGATTTCGAAAAGTTTTTAATACCATAGACTGGAATTTTATGTTCAAAGTAATTAAGACCTTTGGCTTTGGAGACAATAATGTATAACTGGAAAGAAACGTTAGATGGAAACGCTAAGAACACTGTAACCATAAATGGAAAAGCATTAAACTGTTTACAATCAATGGGGGAGACAGGTGATCGTATTTCGCCGTATTTATTTTTTTTATGTGTTGAAATTTTAGCAAGCATGATCAGGCAAAACAAAAATATCAAGGGAATATTTATAGATCATGTAAAAGATATAAAATTGCACAATTTGCTGACGACGCACAATCTTTACAAAACGGAGATCAGTTACTTTTGGAAGAGAGTATAAAAATCTTGGAAAATTTGGAATGATATCAGGTCCGGGTATGGGTATCTGGGGAAAGAAAATGAAACATTTAAGACTTTTCAAACATGAGCTTCATGATCAAGATTCCCACTAAAGCAATTTACAGAACATTCTTGCTGGTCAATCCGACGCCTCATGGTCTTTTTGTCATATAAAATCAGTTCTTAACTCTCATTGGGTGAATAGCATGCGTGGTTCTTTCTTACAACCTGACCCTGCCCAGAAAGACGTGTGTGTGTGTGTGTGTTTTTTAACACAAGTTGGCATCTCTACTTCCAATACTCTACAGCAGAGAGACTAGGTCTTGGTTTTGGATGTCTTCAACACCCAGGTAAGCTGAGACTTTGTTGTGAAGCTGGAAGCACCAGGCGGGCAAAGACGTAAATACTGAACTGACAATGGAAGTCTCTCTTTTGAAACTTTTGCAGCGAAGGAACTGAGCATCACCTTCACCCTCTTGTCGCCGAAATCTGGATTTAAGACAGCCTGAAGACACTCACGCTCAAAGCATTGACACCTTCTGGACTATATTCTTGAACGCTCAAAGTAGTCTAATGTGATTCAAAACTGCGTAATGGCAAGCGCCGACTGTCACACGAACAATCATCTGGTCAGATCGAAACTCAATATATCTATCAAACACAAACAAACAGAAAAGAAACGAGAGAGTTGATCAAAATAATCACACGCCGACAAACATCACGGACTGAAAGAGGCGTTCCAGAACATTCTACAGGAGTAAGTGAAGGCTCTCAGAATGACTCACCATGGAGAGATACAGTGGCAGCAGTTAAAAACTATTCTGCAGAAAACAACAGCTGAAGTTGGCGAATTGGAAATCCAAGATTCCGTCCAAAAGATACGTGCCTGCAATGACACAGTTCTTGCCGGTCCAGATGATCCAGCAACCAAAGCGATCGATAGAAAGGCTTACAGCTCCGTGTACTCTAGCACAGAGAAATGAAGATTAAATGGTGAACTGATGATCATATGCAGCACCTGGCAGACACTGGGAACACATGTGCCTTTCACGACACACTGTGTTGGGTGTCTGGCCCGGTGCTTCAGGTCATAACACCCCTACATTTACAGATTCCTTCAGCGTGTTCCCAAACAGGGAATTCAGTCTCCCCTGCCGGACAGAGTACCGTATATGGAATTCTCGGAGATGAATGACAAGTGTAGAAAAAGACCCTCTGCAGAGATCCTCTGACAAGCAGTGAGGCTGGACATGGACAACACGCCTGTGCGGGAGTAAGTGAAGCTTCCAATCGCCGAGTGTAAGTGCCACAATGCCACTGGCGTTGTCCCCGGAAGAGGTGTGTACGAATGTCGTGTATTCTTATATCATCATCATCATCATCATCATCATCATCATCATCGTCATCATCATCATCATCATCATCATCATTATCGTCGTCATCATCGGCATCATCGTCATCACCATCATCACCATCATCGACGTCGTCGTCGTCATCCTTCTCGTCGTCGTCGTTGTCATCAGTCCCTTAACCGTAGAGTCATTGGGGCACCAGTTGAATTGTCGATCCTCTTCCACCATCGTCTCTCCTCTGCCACTCAGGAACGGACAAAGGTCAGACCTGTCTAGTCTTGGATGCTGCCTTCCACCTTTTTCTGTGTCTACCCCTTCATCTGTTTCCTTGTATAGTGCTCTGAAAGATGCTTTTTGCGAGGACGGAAAATCTACCTCTTTCGTTTCTCGACTGTTGCCAGCAGGTCTCTAAAAAGGGCAATGCCTCTCGCGGTTATTTCAAGTGCTTCCTCGCCGGTAACTTGGTCTTTGTAGAAGATGTGTAGGATTTTTGCGGTAGCACCTCATTTCAAATACCTGGGTTTGTTCAGATCTGTCAGTTCCACCTGTCGCAAGCATACAGAAGACTCGTGTCATCTGTTTGCCGATTATTTTCACTTTGAAACTGAGAGAGATGTGGTTATTGTTTCTGATGATCTTGAGTTGTGACAGCGTTGAAGATGTTTGGGCCATTCTAAAGACAAGCTCTGGCCTGGACTCTTCATCTCTCACAATGCTCCGAGCTAGGCAAACAGCTTACCGTCTCACGTGTTCAGCCACTTGCTATGTCGTCTCTTTTGGTGGTGTGTTTTCATCATTTTTGTTTTTAAGCACTGATCTCCATGCCATATTCGACAGATGTCTTGTCCTGGCCTTTTACTAATTGGACAAACTCTCTCTCTCTCTCTCTCTCTCTCTCTCTCTCTCTCTCTCTCTCTCTCTCTCTCTCTCTCTCTGGATGATTTCAAATTCAAGGAATGAACGAGACACACTTTCAGGGGCTCTCTCCAGTTATGGTAAATCTAACTAATATCTCTGTGTTTCGGCTGTTCTTGAACAGGTAGGGACATAGCGCCTGAATGAAGCGCCAGCTGGCAGCTCTTCAGTCGGCACTACCCAGGTAGGCAGCCCGTTGTGTAAACGAGTGTGGATTGTAAAGCGCTTAGAGCTTGGTCTCTAGCCGAGAATAGGCGCTATGTAAGTATTCATTATCATTATTATTGTAATGATTCAACTGATCTGAAGATGGCAAAATTGTTTACAAATCAAACATTAGAAATTGCACGAAAGCAATTCTCCGTATAGATTTTGAGCTGCATTGAAAGTTCAGGTGGAGAATGAAAGGAAAAAATGCATGTGCCACGTGTAAAAATGTGAGCTTTGGAGCATACTGTGTACAATTCACTGAAAATGACTTGTTGGAACTGAAGCCGACCCAGCAAAAAAATCTGCATAACTCTCGGAAGAAAAGAAATAAAAATCGACAAGCTGGAAATATTTCCAGGAATGCGAGAAAAGCTGAAGGTGCTCAACATTCTCGGTACAACAGTAACGTAGGTCAACAACGACAGTGCAAAGCGCGGTGTTGGAAGCGTCGAAAGGTGTTGCGCTTGGCAATGTGTTAACCCAGGATGTCATTGTGGAAGCCCATCACCTGCGGCTGTTACAATGATTCCCGAGTAAGACAGTCACCAATGATTGTCACATACAGGATTGTCACGCATTCGTCAGATAAACAGAGAATATCACGGTTCTGACATTAAAAAAAAAATCATTTGAGAAAAAGAATAGTGTGGTGACTGAAAGCATCGTGAATACAACGGGAGACAATTTCAGAACATAGACAACGCACGCACACACACACACACACACACACCACACACACACACACACACACACACACACACACACACACACACGCACGCACGCACGCACGCACGCACGCACGCACGCACGCACGCACACACACACACACACACACTCTCTCTCTCTCTCTCTCTCTCTCTCTCTCTCTCTCTCTCTCTCTCTCTCTCTCTCTCTCGCTCGTTGATTCTCACACGGACAAAGGCACGTTTTCGTCAAGGTAAAACCTGTGTGGTGATGGGGGAAGAAGCAGGCAACGGGAATGGTGATGACCAACACAGCTGCAAAGAAGCCCAGCATCAGACAAGAGAGGCGCCGACGCGTCAACTGCAGGTGGAATCAGAATTACAAACTGCAACGACGGCTGTAGTTCAGTGCTTTGGCAGGTGCTCCGACTACAGCGGGACCAGAGAGCGGGGAGGGACAGGAGGGACACATCCCTCATCCAGAATTTCCCGTCTCTCGCACCAAGGACCCGGTCTGAAAGAAGCCTGATGATTTACCAATCTGTCTATGTGACTTGTCGGTGGATGGGCAGGTGGTGCATCCTTTCCCAAGGTACAACACGAAGATGAAGACTTCAGACAGCACTGATAAAAGACGTACGGACCATTTGGGGGCTATGGGATGGAGACACTCTCATTCTGTTGTTTGGACAACTGTCAACAAAAATGTATAATCAAACCGAAAAAGAAAATAGCAAGCACTATCTCACTAATATAGATACACAGTGCGTGCATAGTGCTTCGTATCACGACACGGGCTTTACAAACGGTGTGAATATCTTTGAACGATGTTTGACAAACCTTTTGAAAACTTAGGGTAACAATGTATTCTTGGTGACAGGTAAACTTCAGTAGGAAACATTTCTCTACGCATTTCCATCCAACATAATTTACATCTTTCCCTTCAAAATATCCAAGTTTATTTCATTAAACTTCTTGAAATACTGGCTGTTCAAACTGATACAGCAGCAGTTCTGGCGGACTCTGTTGAAACGCGCCTTTGAGTCTATGAAGACGTGAAAGAATTCTCTCTGGTGTATGCGGAGCATTTTGGTAAAGCATACGCAAGTTAAAAATCTCTTTGATTCTTCTATTCCCTTTGCAGAGTCCAGTCTCCTCTGGAATAAGATTCCGGCTGTAATCTGTTCAGGATTATTTTGAGCATTACGTTTTGAGCCTTACCAGCAATGCAGTGCTCAAAACCATTCTGCATAGAACACAGCTGTATGCAGAAGCCATGACTGACGAAGAAGCAGCAAGAAGAAGCAAGAAGCAGAAGTAAGATCGAAGAGATCTTTCACCTGTCTACTTTTTGTGAATACTACAACCAACACCAAGAGGAGTTCCACCAAATCTTCATCGGACGTCAAGAAGGCGTTCGACAGAGTCTGACAAGAGACCTGTGAGTCACAATGATGATATTAAACATCGGGCAAAAGCTGATCAGCACCATTAGCAACTTTACTTAAAAGGAGCCAGTACGGTACCCACAAAGACGCGTGATGGCGGCTGTTGACCTCAGCTGGGTTCATCAGAGCTTGTTTCTTTCTGCCGTAGTTTTTACTGTATTTCTGGAATGCGTCATGACAGATCCACTAGAAGATCATGTTATAGGAGTGAGCAATGGAGAAAGAACCATAATCGAGCTTTGCTACGCAGACGACGTCCCTTGCCCGACAAATAAGAATTTCTGAGTCTTCACAGCATACCACATGGACATCAGATAAGTCTCTCTCCGTTCTTTGTTTGTACTGTCCTAAATGTTAATGTAATCTATTTTTTTACTTGAAGAAGACCCAAGAGGTCGAAATGCATCGTGTCTTGTCCTGTACTTTGTTTGTCAATGTCCTTGGCGGCAACTAACCCCCACTCTTTCTAAATTTCGACAAATAAGAAGCCAAGGCTATTGAGAGACTGGATGAAACATGAACAGGGTACGGGACGGAAATGAGCGGCAACAGGGGCCAAGTTAACGGCAGCCACGTCATGGATTTCGTTTTAAAAAAAAAAGAGTGGACTGACAGAATATTTTGTATTGTTAAAAAATCATCCATTTGTTTTGCTGTAATGGGGATTGTTTTACTTGGATTTTCAAGGTAGCTGGCCAAGCAGTGTGGAGCATGTGTTTGATGTTTGTAATTATAACATATTTTTTTTTTCCGTTGTGTTTCAAAAGTAACGATTTTGAAAATCAGTAACTGAAAATACAATCTTGAAGCTAAGCATAAAATATGCGTGAAAACGTTCTGGGTCGTTAACTAAGATTCAGTATTTCTTACAACAGACTCAGCCTACTTCGTGTGTTTGTTTTTCAACATTCGAATTTCATTTTACAACCGTCTTTCTTCAGTCCCTCACAACGTTACAATTACCGCAACCGATGTGACAATTTTCCCAATCCAAATAAAACATTGTCATTAATTGTGATGTTTGACAATTTAGTGTTATTTTCGGTATTATTCAATTTCAGAGTTATTGTAACTATATGATGCAAATATGTTTTTGCATATGGTATATAGATGCATACGTGTGAGTCGTAATCTCATCCCCAAAATGGAATAAAGTAGTTTATCACTTTATTCTGGTTTCTATGTATTCAATGCCTCTGTATGTATGAGTATACTTTAACATGATTGAGAGGATGTTGAAACACAGCAATTCAAATATTTCAAAAGAATTTCTTTCCATTTCATTTTTAAAAATCTGTTGAAGTCACTTTTTTTCTTTAGGATAACCTGAAAATGTTACATCATGGTAACTGTGCATGGACGAAAGCAACGAGCACTGTCCGGACTGAAACTGCATGGAAAAACAATAGCATCTTGGTGAAACACGATATCAGCCGGGCTGCGTGTATTGTTATATTCCATTTTCTTGCATGCTAGTGCCATAGAAATGATTTTTTACCACAAGATGACACCCATCAGATATTCTCATTATTCCTGCACTGCAGAAGTGCGTCAAATCATCCAGCAGTACAATCAACCATGTGAAGATGAGCTGACATCAGTTAAAGAAGAAAGAAACAAGGAAACGAAACCAAAGAAAACTACGTTGCCATGGCTTTGTAACTGAAACAGCGTGGTTAAAACAGTCTTCCAGGAACTGTTCAGGGATGAAGACGAAATGTGCAAGACACCACACACACACATTTACACACACACACACACACACACACACACACACACACACACACACACACACACACACACACACACACACACACACACACACACACACACACGCACACACACACACACACACACACACACACACACACACACACACACGCACACACACACGTAAGCCGGACTGACAACATTTCAGAATGGACAGGGAAGCCACCTGTAGAGAGCCTGTCTTCGGCACACAGCCGACAGAGCGGAAGGAACCTGGTGAACTGTTCTTCAGAGCAATCATCCAACGACTCATCGCAGTGTTAAAGGCAGTCCTCTGTTGAACGGACACTGCCACGGCGAACCCAGGTCTTCTGGTTCGCCATCTCGCGATCTTGTCTTAGAACTTAAAGACTCGATCATTTCATTCTCAATCCAAGATCCACGTCGCTCGTGAATCGCGTCGATTCTAGTTTTGCAGGGGGGGGGGGGGGGGGGGGGGGGGGGGGGGGGGTAGTAACATTACTGTTGGGAGATGCTTGAAGTCGCGCAAAGTAACTATACAGGATATCTGCTCGTTGTTAAGAAAGTCATTCTGTTTCCGTTCTCGAGCCAAAATATTCAGGTTCTCCATGCTTTGGTAATATTGAATCATCACTTCGGACAAAGAAATAACTGATGTTGATGTCACAGCGTATGTTAAACTGTTCTAAGTTCAACAGGTCTGACAATTATGTTTCAGTCTAGCACAAGAGAGCAGGCGAGCAGTATTTTGCAGATTGAGTTCCCTCCCTTATGAAAAGATGGTTCAAACTTCAGTTTAGAAACACGTCTTTTGGCTTTTGACGACTCTGCAAAGTACATCGTAAATCGTGGACTGCAGTTAAGATAAACAGGTTATCAGCTTGCAATTTAGAATCGCGAACCGATGGTTCCTTTAATTAAGAAATGCCTTAGAAGAAGCAAAGGCAGGAATAGTCAGAGTATGTTTCATTGGCATGAAAGGGCGTTCTTTTGTTTGTTTGTTTCTTTGTTTGCTTGTTTGTACATTGTTTGTTCGTTTCTCGTACTAACCTTGGTGTATGACATACAAAAGTGTTTGGACGGAAGGAAATCACAAAACGAAGTCTTCACTTTTTACACACTTAGAGAAAACAGAAAAGAAATAGAGAGAGAGTAAAGTCCCTAGCCCGTATGACCATAAACAGACAAGAAACAAGTAGGTACATAAATGAACAGATGAATGGCCAAACAATGGAAAATAACAGCAAAGAAGAGTCGTAAAGCTGGCTGTCTGTACTGGACTATTGACATCTAACCAGACTTCAAGACTTGGTGTGAGAACTTGAAGGTGTCAACAGTGTAATGTACAAGGTATGTCATGTACAGCACTAAAACGCTTCTCACATGCTTTCAGTTAGCATGTGTCTTAGTGTACAGTTCAAAGTATGTGTGTCTGCATTGTTCATGTTATAAGCATATGAGTTTTCCTTAAACATCCTGATGTTAACAACGAGTTTGTTCTTCACTCGTAAGAAAACTTTCATTCCTCTCTCTTGTTTGTATAGGTCTACCGACACAGGCGTCTGCCAAGTGCCCCTTTTGTCTTTTAGAATTCAACAGTGTACTTTACTGGTCCCGGATATGTTGATTATATAAAGCCTTTCTTACCGTCCTTTAGTAAAGTCGTTCCCTTGGCCGATTCTAGAATAGCCAGGTACTTTTCAGGAATTGTCAAAAACGTTGGAATTCCGTAAACGCCCGGGCAATTCAAGAATCACAGCCACATTCGGAAAACAGGTGGAGACACACACATTGATGTTCAAGACATCGCCTGGGGACAGGGTTACTGATGTTGCTGGCACATTCAGTCTATTATACAATGTATGCTCAAGGTTTAGCACCAGAGTTTTCTTATGTGACTAAGGTTTCTTTCCATATTCCTCTTAATTGCGAAGATGGAAGACAACTGGTACACGTTCCACGAATTTGTGAACAGGCGACTTTTAACATACCACTAAGAAGTGAATATGTTGCCCTAATTTTTTGCATAAAAAAGATTCGTTTTGTGTGCGTGCGTATGTGCGTGCGTGCATACGTGTGTGCGCGTGCGTGCGTGCGTGCGTGCGTGTGTGTGTGTGTGTGTGTGTGTGTGTGTGTGTGTGTGCGTGCGTGTTTGTGTGTGTGTGTGTGTGTGTGTGTGTGTGTGTGTGTGTGTGTGTGTGTGTGTGTGTGTGTGTGTGCGTGTTTGAGTGTGTGTGTGTGTGTGTGTGTGTGTGTGTGTGTGTGTGTGTGTGTGTGTGTGTGTGTGTTTAATTCCAGGACGGAACATTTTTTTTCTCAATAATACCAATAATATGAATTATTTCGACAGAGGAAGAGTGTTTGAGTACTTAAAAGTACTATTTAAGGAAGGCTTTATCTGCACGATAAACAGTGATCATCTCAAGATAGACTAAGATACTTTGTCCGGTTTTGGTCGTGTGATGATATGTATGTAGGGTGATAACTCAAAAAAGAGGAAAAAATTGAGTGTATGTGTGTAAGGATAAAAAAAGAAAACCCGGAAGGTAATGTATTGTTACGGGAATGTTCTTGCAGGCATGCGACCTTGAGCCAGATACAAACAGATGATACCCGGACTTCACATAAACAGTAGAATCAAGAAACAAGAAGTGGAAGTAAGCCAGGACCAAACAACTTGTGATCAGCCACAAACTGACCACTCGTGGTGGAACAGGAACGAACATGAGATGTTGCACCAGGGGCGGACAGTAGGCTTTGGACTGGACTGGGAATAAACAGGTGGTGTTGAAACCAGGAACAAACAGCGGGTACCTGACCAGGAGCAGTAGGCTGGAGCTGGTCCAGGAACCACACAGCAGTTGTTTGACCAGGAGCAAGCAGCTAATGTCAGACCGAAAACAAGCAGGCGTTGTTTGACTGGAAACAAACAGCTGTTGTAACAGGAACATTCAGCTCGACCTGGAGCAGGAAATCAACAGTTTGTTTGCGTTGGACCAGGAACAAGCAGTTGGTGTTGGACCAGGAACAAACACTTAGTGTTGGACCAGGAGCAAACAGCTGGTGTTGAGCTCGGAGCAAACACTTGGTGTTGTACCAGGAAATCAACAGTTTGCGTTGGACCAGGAACAAACACTTGGTGTTTTGCCAGGAACAAACAGCTGGTGTTGAGCCAGCCAGGAAGAAACAGCTGGTGTTGCACCAGGAACCAACACTTGGCGTTGCACCAGGAACAAACACTTGGTGTTGCACCAGGAACAAACAGCTGGTGTTGAGCCAGGAACAAACAGCTGGTGTTGCACCAGTAACAAACAGTTGGTATTGCACCAGTAACAAATTGTTGGTGTTGCACCAGGAACAAACACTTGGTGTGGAACCAGGAACAAACACTTGATGTGGAGCCAGGAACAAACCTGGTTTTGGACCATTGTGTTGCGTTGTCTGTCCTTCGTGGACGAAGATGACCACGAGTTCTGCTATCACTGGGTGATAGTGTGTTTGTGAAGATGGCTGATAAGGCCGACCCTCGCTTTGGACAGTCTGTTGCAGTGTGGACAGAGTAGTTGTGGAGGTGAGCCATGCTGACCTGCAGAGTGGTACTTGCTTTCTTTGCTTTTTTTTCCGGAAACTGATGTTTTTTGCTCTTCTGCCACCACTCGCCTCGTTTCACAGTCTTTCACTCTGGATTTGATCATGGTGCGCCAGGTTGAGCGATCTCGCGCAGCGTCTTCCCAGGAGGCAGGGGCGATGCTGCAGCACTTCAGTGAGGCCTTCATGTGTCTCTGTAGCGCTCCTTTTGTCCTCCATGGGAACGCTCGCCTTTCAGCAGCTCGCCATAGAACGGTCTCTTTGAAAGACGATTTTCATCCATACGGTGTACATATGTCCTGCTCACCTGAGTTGAGAGCGTATTAGCAGCGCAAAATTTGCTTTCTATCTTGACCTTCTGAAGTAGCTCTGTATCTGGTACTTTGTCCAGCCAGTTGATGTGCGGCAAGGTTTGAGGCATCTCATGTGGAAAGAGTTCAGCGGTTTGGCATGCCGACTGCATACCATCTACCTTTCACAGGCATACAGTAGAGATGGCAACGCAACTGCACAATACATTTTGAGCTTGGTCTGTAGGCTTATTCCTCGTCTTCCCTCACACTGGCTAGGAGTCTGCCAAAGGGCGCACCAGCTCTGGTAATCCTGGATGCAACGTCCTCCTCGTCGATGGCGGCAGTTTGTAGTAAAGTGCTACCGAGGCAGACGAACTTATCTGCCACTGTAAGCTTCTGGTCATTGACTGTGATGTTTGGCTCCATGTAGGGGGGTTGCAGGAGAATGTTGAACCAGCATGTCAATCTTCTTCGTGAGATCGAAGTCATCACAGGGCTTGGCAGACTGATCCATACTCTCTTGCGTGTCAGACTGTGTGGCATCATCTACTGCACAGTCATCGTCGAAAAGAAAAATCACGGGCAGTGTCTTCTTGGGCGTTGGTTTTGGCCAGAAGGCTTTGCAAGTTGAAGAGCTTTCCATCAGTTCGGTTTTTAAAGTCATCTCCGATGTCACCATTTCGGAAAGAATCTGTGGTCGTGGAAGAACGCAGCATACTGAAGAGGTAGGGACTAGCAGGGAACCCAGCTTGTCGCCATTTAATACAGGAAATGGTTGTGAGCGCTCTTTCAATCATCCTGCACTCTTGCCTGCATACCGTCATGAAACTTGTTGACCATTGAGGTGAACTTTGAGGGGCACCCAAACTTGGCCATGACCTTCCAAAACCCTTCATGACCGGCAGTGTCGAATGCCTTGATCAGGCCCATTGATGTGGAGAGCCTGGCATTCTGCTCCTGACATTTCTCTTGTTGGTGCCGTGCAGCAAAAAATCATGTCCACGGTGCTTCGACCCCTCCTGAATGCGCACTGGCTCTTAGCAGCAAGCAGGTACTAATTTAGACGGTCGGGTAGGATTCTGGTCAGAAGATCTCCACCGATGGAGGACAGTGAGATACTACAGTGGCACATATTTTCCGGTTCCCTTTCTGCTCGGAGAGGCGAACAATAGAACAGTCTTCGAATTCCTGCTGAAGTTTCTCTTGGTTCTATGTGGACTGAAGTAACTCAGTGAGTTTTCTGATCAACTGTGGGCCACCACAGACGATATATCCGCTGGGATCTAGCACCAGATACATCACCACTGGACATAAACTTCATGGCTTTCTCCTCCACTTGTTTTCGTTTGGGAGATTATCAAAGGTGTAATCAATTCGGACCAGAGGTAGTCTCGCCATCGCTTCGCCATTAATTGCAGATGAGCATTATTGAGACACTATTGAAGTGTTCAGCCCAGCGCTCGGGAGTCTTCTCCTAGTCAGTAATCAGTCTATTCCCATCAGCACTGAGGGGAGGGGAGGATCCTGACGAAATGGGACCATAGATTGTCTTATGCGCACTGTAAAAGTTCTTCATGTCGATGCAATCGGGAAAAGATTGCATCTCTTCAGCCTTCTCATTCAGCCATGCATTCTGCATTTGGCGTGGCTCAAACTGTACACTTCATTTGACAATGTTGAATGCGGCTTTTTGGGAAGCAGAGTTAGGATCGTTGTGGAGTCTGTGTTTCTCATCGAGCAAATATCGGATGCGATTATTATTTTCATCGAACCAGTCCGGATGCTTTCGTGTGATAGGAACAATCACATCTGAGGTAACCGCATAAGCTATACCATGAAATATCTCCCAGTCTGCCTCAGTATCCTGGGAATTGAACCTTGAGGGTTTCCGTTTGCTGTTGAATTCTTGCACCAGTCTTTACGTTCAGTCGCTTTCGCACATTCCTTGTGGTCCTCTGGGTGCCTGTATCTTGATGTTAAGCTTAGAGATCTGCAAACGACGGTCGGTCCAACACTCTGCACCACACATGGCTTTGGCAACTCTGGCATCTTGCCTGTCTCTTTGCCTGATGAACATAATCCAACAGGTGCCAGTACTTGGAACGAGGGTGCATCCATGTTGTCTTGTTGGGATTAGGAAGGCGAGAGACCCAACAGGTGATGAGAAGGTCATGCGCTGCGCGCAGGTTTCCAGCAGTAGAAAGCCGCCACTGTTGTTGCAGCTGCCAACGCCATTGTCCCCTAAAACTCCTTGTCAAGACGTATGATCCGTGCCGACTCTAGCGTTCAAATCACCACGAATGACGAGAGTGTATGTGCTCTGGGCACGGCAGAGATGGTCTCTTTCCGATTCTCATAAAATCTTTCTTTGACCTCATCAGGGTTTGGTTTAGTGGGAGCGTAGGTACTTTAGCTTTCTTGGGAGTGGTAGTCGGACATTCACCAGCGATCGTTGATGCCCTTGCGTGGCGCAACCAGCTTGTTGATCAGGTTGGATCTGATGACGAATCCAACGCCTGCTTCACGGCGCTCCTCTTGTTTGTGTCCAATCCAGAAGAATGTGCACCCTGCATGTATCTCTGTCAGTTGGCCTTGTTCTTCCAGCTGAGTCTCACTAAGGGCAGCAATCTGCGCATTGTATCTTGTCAGCTCTCTGGCGATGGGAGCTGTCCTCCTCTCTGATATGTCAGCTCAGCCCTGTCCATTAAAGGGCGAACGTTCCACGTGCCTGGAGTGAATGGGTTCACCATTGTAGATTGTCTTGTTTTCTTCTTGCCGCTTAGGTGGGATCCCCGCTAGCCTCGGCGTGCTGGCCAGGGTGTAGGTGAAGCAGGCAACGTTTGAGGCACCTTTTCTAACCCCTTCCCTTAGATTGACAGGGGGTGGCGAGTGGGTGTGTATGCGTGTGTGGGGGTGGGGAGGGGGGGGGGGGGGGCTGCAGCGCATTCCTAAATACGGTTGCTCCGTCGCTGGGATGGCTGCCGAATTCCCAGTGCTGCTCTCCACTGACAAACGGCCCCATGGCCTGAAGCGTCTACGTGTAGGGTTGTGGCAGCGACTGCCAGTGCATCCATACCTGCCCCTTCGCCGTGTCCCCATCGTCACAGGTTTTAAGAAGTGATGATGATGAGTGGTGAGGTGACAGAAGGCGAAGTCGTGATATGAATTGAATTATAGTCAGAGTCAGAGTTGTTCGGGCTCGTCAGCCTCACTCTCTCGTACCTTCCCATCTAAACCCAGTGGTAAGACAAAGTCAAGACAGCTGGAGATGAGCCGAGATGCAGTGGATGGCCAGCAGTGTCCTTGTGTCTCACTGAGCCCTGTTCGTGCTCCACAACGCTTTGCTGGATCCGCCATCTTGCCGTTTGAACCATCTCGTGGCTTTCTCTGCCGCAGTCTCTGCCGAAATCAGTCTTCACATGTGTACGCAAAACATGCCTTAGCTCACCTGGGGTTTGAGACCTGTCAACTATCCTCACCTAGTTCTGCCGGCCAGCCGAAACCGTTATCCCGGGTGTGGCAGCTGTTGTATGCAAAGAGCCACAGTGAGCCGTAGGTGAGAGCCGAGTGCCAGTTGGGGACCAAACGGGAGGAACCACCCGAACAGGGTGCAACATGTGTCCCCCCGGCAGAGGCATTACGCCCTCCCCCCCCCCCCCCCCCCCCTGCACCCCATACACCTCATCAGCCCAATACAAACTGCGGAGAAAGGTCTTCCAAAACTTTACGTCCTGGAGAGTCAAGGAAAAAGGGTCTGCGCCCACAGCAGGAGAGTGCCGGGACTAAAAACCCTGGTGACAAATGATACGATAATTCAGCTGTAAATTCCACCTTATCCTGCTCGAGCTTAATGATCGTCAAATCAAACGTTTGCTTTTAAGTATGAAGTTGTCCAGCCATACTCAGGGACGTGGATGCGCTACAGTCTGTGAATTAGCCAATGAGTGAATGAGTGAGTGGCACATTGGGATTAACGCACTGCACTCAAACTCGCATCAATACTTTGCACAGAACATGTACTAATCTGACAGCATGTACTAATCTAACAGCATGTACAAATCTAACAGCATGTACTAATCTGACAGCATGTACTAATCTAACAGCATGTACTAATCTGACGTCATACGCTGATCTAACTGGATTTACTAAAACAAGCAGCGTGTACTAATCTAAAAAAAAAAAAAAGAAAACTTACACTAATCTAACAGCATGTAGTAATCTCCCATTGAGGACATACTGATTCCACATGAAGCCACGTGGTTTGGATATCTGATTGGTGCACTAGTGGAACACCGGGTAGACAGTAAGACGTTATGACATCGATCACTGGTGGGACCACACACACACACACACACACACACACACACACACACACACACACACACACACACACACACACACACACACACACACACACACACACACACACACACACACACTGTTACTTCCGCTTCCCGTCTTAACAGTGCTCTGGGTAATGCCACTTCCGTGTTTGTTACGCCTCTTAACCCTACAATCCACAAAGATGGTTGATCCTGCCGACGTCCGCTTACTTAACGTGACACGTCATGTAACCTAACTAGCATGAGTCAGCGTCCTTTCTCTGGAAGGGACTGACTGACCATCACATCCCCTCAAACCACGTGACCTACCATCAAACGTTAAAAACGTTGACACAAATTCTCCAGAGACATGCATGTAGAGGAAGGACGGACACTTGTAACATGCCATGCAAGGTTTTTCTTTGCTTGTTTGTTTGTTTGTTGTTTGCTTGCTTGCTTGCTTGTGTCTGTTTTCTTTATTTGTTTGAATAACCAGTGAGGAAGAACATGACGAAGGTGAGACTCGGGCGTTCCATTATGGTCTGAAACTTCGCAACAAAGCTGTACTCTACGTTTTCTGTCATTATAGTATAACAACATCGACCAGGTCTAGGATGTACAGAAAACACACAGCCACAGCTCGAAACGAACGCTGCCAACGACACCAAATCGCTCAGTACACACGCCAACACAGAGCACACAGAACAAACAAGGAGACATCCCCAAAAAGGATCTTCCAGGTTTGCCCATTATACTCTGTACCTGACACGTATCCACGGCAACAAGAACTGGGGAAATGAACAAAGACAAATTACCATTTATTCGAGACTGGAAATCTTTTTTTTTTTTTCCCCTTCTCTTGAATAAAGTCAAACAGAACACAGAGAGACGAAGAGAAACAAACACAGGTAACCTCAGCTCTCTC
>JADBJO010010314.1:32500-42500 GCA_016801955.1 Conus betulinus
CAAAGGAGACAAACGGTGAAGGCTGCCGAAAATAAGTTTATCCTCCAAGAGATGAAACCAAATTTGAAAAAAAAAAAAAAACACACACAAAATAAAATGTGTGTGTGTGTGTGTGTGTGTGTGTGTGTGTCTGAGAGTGTGTGTGTGTGTGTGTGTGTGTGTGTGTGTGTGTGTGTGTGTGAACTTGATCACATGAATTTAAGTGGTTTCACAGCAGCCACGCACACATACACACACACACACACACACACACACACACACACACACACACACACACACACACACACACACACACATTGAAAAAGAAACACGCAATGCAGGCAGTCCAGGCACGGTATCTAAACCACCACCGACATGCTATGACATAAAATCAGTCTGTGCACCCAACGCTAGGCATTCCCTTAGCTTTTCACTCTCAGATTTTTTTTTTCGGGTTAAAAAGGAGCACATTAAAAGTCACCCAATTACGGACAAAAACCCATTGGGGGCAAACTTACACAGCGGAATGGGCTGCTAGCGTCCACCCCGGGTAGTGAATACAACGCTCAGTACCGAGTTTATAACATATCATTAAGTTCTATATAAGAGAACATCTACAAGACGTTCCAGACCAAAGACAGGAACATGGTCCACAGAGGTAGGAAAACAGGGGATCACAGAAAAGAAAGGCAGAATTACATTTTTTTTTTTTAAAGCAGAGTTAAAGAGGTTTGCAGAAAAGGGGAAATTATAGAAGAGCAAAGCAGGGAGGGTGGGAGGGGGGGGGGATAACATGAAGGAAGTCCGAGGGATCAGAAAAAAGATCCTGATCTGGTTATTTCAAACAGATCGTCGTGGGGAATCAGTGTTTTAAGCCATGGCACGTTAATATACTTATTCCACAGTTCTAACCAACACATTTAAAGGTGAAGAGAGGTGTGTGTGTGCGTTGTTAAACTGAAAATGAATGTGTGTGTGTGTGTGTGTGTGTGTGTGTGTGTGTGTGTGTGTGTGTGTGTGTGATTAATGAAGTGGTTCAGATTAATTGATTGTGTGAGTGTGTGTGATTGTTGTGTGTGTGTGTGTGTGTGTGTGTGTGTGTGTGTGTGTGTGTGTAACTAAATGAAGTGGTTCAGATATTGTTTTGATTGTGTTGTGTTTATGTGTGTGTGTGTGTGTGTGTGTGTGTGTGTGGTGTGTGTGTGTGTGTGTGTGTTGTGTGTACGTTGTGCGTGCGTGCGTGCGTGCGTAAACCGTGCACGCGCGTGCGTGCCGTATATGTGTGTGTGTGTGTGTTGTTGTGTGTGTGTGTGTGTGTGTGTGTGTGTAACTAAATAAAGTGGTTCAGATTGAATTGTGTGTGTGTGTGCGTGCGTGCGTGCGAGTGGGGGTGTGTGTGCGTGTGTGTGTGTGTGTGTGTGTGTGTTGTGTGTCTGTCTGTGTGTTTACCGCTCCCCCTCCCCCTCCTCCCACTCCTATTAATCCCCAAACTTGTTGCCTCCAAGCCAGATCACAGACCTGCGCAGCCAGTTGGTTCACAAAAGCACCACCCAAGACCATCACATGCACGTTTGGTAATTTACCCAACCCATACCGTTCCATCCACATGAACGGAAAGTTAGAAACGGGTACTGTTCCTTCCCATTTCGACTGCCGATTCTCTCTTAACTACTTTATGTTCCGATCGTATGCCCTTTATGACTTATCAATCGGTGAAACTTGCAGAATACTCTCTATAATGTTTTACTGTACATTTGAAGAGCATTCTGCTAGGTTACAAAGAAAAGACTTATTTCTGTACATTTTACCGACGTCAGCCACACAACTAAAAGCCACCAGAAGATATGTTCTAGGAACAAAGCAAGTGTGTTGCGCACTCCGTGCAACCGTTTGGAAAGGTTTTTATTTGGGGGGGGGGGGGGGACACAGCTTGGGCTGCCATGGGGCAAGACGTCGCAGTGTGGTGAGTGCCGTTTGTACAGAAAGTCCGATATGCCTTTGAAGACTGTGTTATGTCAAGGTACCCCTTCGTTCTTAAACCATGGCATTAGAAAGATTGGTTGTAAAATTATTGACACTATCTTTCCACCGTTAAGCGAATTGAGTGAGTAATTCAGTCTGAAGTGTGGGCACGAAACCTGAGAAAAACTCATTAGTTAAAATCAATGGGGGTTTTTTCCATGCTGAATGACCTGTTATATCAAGAATAATGAACTGTAGGAGAAAGTGTTTTCTCCCTTCAAGTCGACGGCTATGTGAAACTTAAAGAAGAAGAAGAAAAGGGAAGAAAGAAGAGAAAGAAGAAGAAAAGAGAAGAAGAAAAGAAGAAAGAAAAGAAGAAGAAGAAGAAGAAGAAGATGAAATCATGATGATCATCATGATGATCATGATGATGATAATGATGATGATGATGATGATGATGATGATGATGATGATGGTGACGACGATGATTGTCATACAATGGTCCCCATGCAAATGCACACACACTCACATGCACACAGAGACGAATCATGCGTCCCACATGCAACAAACTCCTCTCCTTTTTCTTTCAATACAACAGAACTAGAATACGATTTAAATTTCTGCCCCCATGAAAAGAAAGGATTTTTGTTTTTTTATTCTCCGATTTACGTCTCCTCTTTTTGCGAGAAGGGGTTTTAATAATTCGTCTTTTTACTTTTTTTTTTTGCGAGAAGGGGTTCTACTACTTCGTCTTTTTTTATCCATTTTTTTTGCGAGAAGGGGTTCTAATAATGCGTCTTTTTACTATTTTTTTTTGCGAGAAAGGGGTTCTAATAATTCGTCTTTTTACTATTTTGCTGCGAGATGGGGTTCTAATCATTCGTCTTTTTACTATTTTTACAATTCGTTACCCAACAAGACGTCACAAAGCATTCTTTTTTTTTTTTTTTTTTTTTCCTTTTTATACAAAGTTTCAACACTGTCATCTCAGAAATATGTCTAGGTCACACTGACCTCAGTTCATTCGCCCCATTTTTACAAACTTCTTCTTTTCAAGTTATACAGACGAGTGATTTGTCTCACATAAACAACCATCCATTCTAGGGGTTCACAGACCCCAGTTCTCTTTGAATTTTCAAAGGGATAAAAAAAAAACCACTCCTTTTCAATCACCACAATGATACATTCTTTCCGAGAGAGAACAATTTTTTTCAATTTTTCAAAAAAGTATACATCCTTTCCAAAAGGTTAATCCTTCAACTACAAACAAATATATATATATATAGATATATATATAATATATATATATATATATATAGAGAGAGAGAGAGAGAGAGGAGAGAGAGAGAGAGAGAGAGCGAGAAATACATACATACATATCAATTACTTTAATGCATCAACTTGTCAAATCAACAACAATGCAATCTCTCTCTCTCTCTCTCTACATACATAACATACATACATACATCCATGGAGATAGCTGAGAGACAGAGAGGAGAGAAGGAGATGTGAGACGAGAAGATGGAGAAGAGAGGAAGAAAGAAAAAAAAGAAACACCCAAAGGTGCTGGGGGAGGACCCAGAGAAGAAGCACTGTCTTCATTGCACTTTAGAGCCAGTCCTTGTATACCAACCCCTTGGAGGCCTGCGCTGCTGTGTTGACGATCGCACGTACGGGCTTACAGGCACGCGCGCAGGACACTCCATTAAGATATCAAGGGAACATAAACGCTCCTCCAGAACAGAAGGCAAATCAGAAGGATACAGGATTATAAAACTCCATAGCAGGCCTTATTAAAGTAACAGCGTCCCCCATGGGTTGATACCAGCCGATCGTATATTCATGACTGCCAGAAAAGCCACCCACCGGCGAAAAAGCGAGCGGAAAAAAAAAAACCAACCCACGGACCTCAGCGTATCACCCCCTCCTCCAGCTATAGCGAGCACACCCACAGACCAACCACCCCCTGCCCACGCCCGACAGATGAAAGACAGTGCTGCTACTCCAGACCCAGACGCAAAAAGCAAGCTTTCGCCATCTTGGTCTTATGTTGCGTGCCCTCAAGAAAGAGAGAGGACAGGAATCCAAAGGTAGTTGTAGTTCTTTCCCATGTCAAACAGGACACTTTCCCCTGTGGTAAGTGGGTCTTTCCTCACCGTCACTGGAACTTTCTCCAGGGTCAGGGCCTAGTTAAGGCAAAAAGAAAAGAGAAAACAAAGCATAAAAACAACCCCGAATAAAGGTGCTGGGGAGAGAGCACAGAGAAGCACTGTCATTTCCACCTGACCCTTTAGAGCAGTCCTGCATGCACCAACCTTGGAGGCCCCTGCGCTGTACTTTGGACGATGGGTATAGCAGGCGAACGCCGCAGACGAAACTCCATTAAAGGACAATCAAGGGGAATCATAACGTGCTGCCAGAAAACACGAGGCAGTAAAATCCGAGGTAACAGGATTGCAGGATACAACTCATCAGCAGGCCTTTAACAAGCGTAAGCGGTTCAACATGGTTGTTTTGTACCAGAGCCCGTACTTTCATGACTGCAAAGCAAAGCCCACCGGCGGGGGAAAAAAAAAAAAAACCACCAACCTTCCATCGCTTGTGCGAGCACACCCCACAGGGGGGGGACCCAAACCACCCCCTGCCACCACGGACCACGGGGTTATGGGGGAAACCTATATATATATATATATTCCTTTCGGTAAGGAAAAAAAAAACCATGTCATCCTCAAAATTTCTCTCGACAGCAGATGATTCCTTCCCACAGAGAGTCCATTCCATTGACCCTTGACCACGAGGACTCTTTCGGTCTCCTCACTATGACAGTCCAAAGCCCGCAGCATCCTGAAGCAGCTTCTGCTTCAACGGGCTGGGGCGGGGGCTCGTTCAAAGATAATTGCCTCCAAAGTTTAGGGCCTCGTCCTAGGATCAGTGATATACAAGCCGACACAAATAGTTTGAAGAGAGTTCAACCCCTAAACTGTCCGATCAGTCATACATTTTTTGTCCTTTCTGGTTCCCTCTTAGCTAAGTTCTCAGCAATGCGCAGAAGAAGCGGAGAAGAGAGGGCAGAGAGGGAGTTCGGTGTCAAGCTGGCATCTGAGTCAAGGAGAACAAGAGGAACAGAAGAGTGAAACTTCATTAAGGTTTTAAACTTTCCTACAAATATCAGGTTTGTTTTGTCCTGCTGTGGCTCAGTGGTTTAGGAGGTTAGAGTCAAGTCCGAGTCATTAAATGGGAAAAAAATGAGCATGTCCAGAGCGTAATGGGGGGTCGAAGTCGTCTTTTCGGAAATCCAAGCATGGCTCATCCCAAAGATGGGTGGGAAAAGGGGTGGGGGAGGGGGGGAAAAGCCAGCGGAACATCCGGAGTCATTGAACCGGTTGTGGTGTGGCCCAACCTACCCTGAGCTGTCAGGAAGATAAGTGGCCGAAAACGCTTGCTTGAAGGGGGCCTTCTCTTCTTGAGAATACTCTACTGAATGCCCGCGCCTCTCCACGAGTTTCTTTCTATACCTCGTCTGTAGTCCGTTGCCCGCCAAATTTGACAGAGCAATTTCTTGTTTTCCCAAGAGTATGAATACATCACTATTTAAAAAAAAAAAAAAAAAAAAAAAACCTGGTCACCAAAGGAACAAGCACCCTGTAAAGGGAGTTTAATCTTTTGCAGCTTTGCCAGTGTACTGAAGTTGTCCTTGAAAACAAATAATACACGTATCTATTGCAGAGGCAGATTGAAAGACGCACAAGAAAGAGGATTTCATTATTTCCCGCATGCCGGGTGATGATGATATGATGATGATGATGATGATGATTGAGGATGATGAATTGATGATGAATGATGATGAATAAGAAGAGAAGAAGAGAAGAAGGAGGGAGGCGGAGGCAAGAAGAGGGCAGAAGAAGAAGAAGAAAATAGGAGGAAGGAAGCGGGAGGAGCGGCGGAAGAGGATTTTTCGAGGGAGGCGGGGTGTGATGATCTGATGAATGATGACGGAGGAAGATGATGATGATGTGAGGAAGCGAGATGATGATGATGAAATAAGGAGGAAGAAGAAGCCATGGGCAGGAGGAGATGGAGGAAACGAAGAAAAAGAAGTAAAAAGATCAAAAGCAGGAGCGAAAAAAGAGGGGAAGGAAACGGCGAGACCCGAGGGAAGGATGGAAAGGAAGAGAAGAGGAGGAAGGAAAGGAGCAGGAGGAGCGTGAGCCGAAGAAAAAGAGAAGAAGAAGAAGAAGGAGAGAAGAAAGAAGAAAGGAAGAGGAAGAGAAAGAAAAGAGAAGAGAAGAGAAAGAAGAAGAAAGAAGAAAGGAAGGAAGCGAGAAGAAGAAAGAAAGCCAGAGAAGGAATGGAGGGGAAGAGGGAGAAGGGGAAAGAAGGAACAGGATAAGAAACAAGGGGATACGGAAGGAAGGAGGAAGAAAAGGGGGAGGAAGAGGGGAGAATGGAAGAGGAGGAAGGAAGAGGAAGGAGAGGAAGAGAACGAAGAAGGAAGGAGGAGGAAAGAAGAGAGAAGGAAGTCAAGAGAAGGAGAGAAGAGGAGAAGAGGGAGAAGGAGGGGGAAATGGTTTCCTTTTTTTTTTGAAGGAGGGAGGGGAAGGAGAAGAGAAGGAAGGGGAGGAAGAGAGAGGACAAGGAAAAGAAGGGGAAGGAGAAAGCGAGGGAAGAAGAAGAGAAAAGAAGGAGGAGGGTGGGAAGGCGAAAAGGAGAGAAAGAAGGAAAGAGGAGAGGGAGCGGAAAGAGACCGAGGCAGGAAGAGAGAAAAGAAGAAAAGGAGAAGAAAAGATGGTGAAAAGATGTGTGAAAGAGAAGAAGGATGAAAAGATGGGATTTGAATCCAGGAGAAGAGGAAGAAGAGGGGGAGAAGGAAAGAAGGAAAAGACAGAAGAAGAGAAGGAAAGAAGGGAAGGGAGGAAAAAAAGAAAAGAAAGAGAGGAAGGAAGAAGAAAAAAAGGAGGGAAGGAGAAGGGAAGAAGGAGAGAAGATGGAGGAGGAAGAGGTGCAGAAGCAAGGAAGAAGAGGAACGAACGGAGCGGTGCAGAGCGAGGAGAGAGGAAGGGATGAGAGGAAGCAGGTGCGAGGTCGGTGGAAGAATGAGGAAGTAGAGGTGGGAAGGGAATAAGAAGCGGGAGTGTGGAAGAGGAGCCAGAGTGTAAGGAGGAGAAGAGAGGAGAGGGAAAAGGAGCGAGAGAGAGGAAGAAGAGGGAAGAGGAGAGAGAAGGAGAAGAATGAAGAAGACAGAGCAGCAGAGAGAGAGAGCAGAAGAAATGAAAGGGAGGGGGAAGAATAGGGAGGGAGGGAGAGAAGGAAAGGAAGAAAGAGATGGTCTTTCTATACGGTGGTTTCAAGACCGTATAGGGTGGTAGCTTTTTGTTGTTGTATTAATGAATTTATTTATGATTATTTCGAAAGTTTCATTCAGGATTCAGGCTAATACTCTGCTAATAGCTTTTTTTGATAATCAACTGGATACTGCGGCGTCATTGGATTCGAACAGTCTATCACTGAAAGTGGAACAGTCTTTTCTTTTTTGTTTTTTAAGTGGACATTGAAACGAGAACAGCGCGGCTGGTCAACTCAAGGTGTACAAATGGGTTCATGAATGGAGAAGACAACTAAGGCAGTGTAGTAGCTATAGTACAGTCAGGAAAATCAACGCAAAATAAGCCCCATCCCCCACTTGCTACACAACAGGGACATCATACCCCCCATTGAAACCAAAACAGTGGGTAATAAGGCCCCCTCTAATAAGCCCCCTCCCCCGCTGACACAACAGTCAGCACTCCCTTCCCCAGGAAACGTCTAAAAATAGGGGTAATATAATAAGCCCCCTCCCCCACTGCAGACACAAAGCTGCTTGACAATCCTTCCCCCAGGCAACCAACAAGTGGTAATAAAAGGCCCCCTCGCCCCCACTGCTACACAAGGAGTAGACCCCCTTGCCCCCATGGAAAACTAGCAAGTGGTAACAAGCCCCTCCCCCACTGATGGACATGGAGACAAGATACATAAATCGGGTGTGTGGTGTGTGACCGAAAGTGTAGTGCCGTTGAACTCCTGTGTGCCCTCTCAAACTCGTTGAGTCAGACGTCAATGGTTGTCGGATGGACTGAATGTGCTTCAATCACTCCTATTAAATACCTGTGGGCTGACCATTGATCAGTGTGCGACCCCATGCAGATTGCAGAATCAAATCTCTTGTATAGTATGGTTCCAGCTCATGCGTGTTTCGAGCGAGAAAGTATTGCTTCCATCCGAAGCTTTATATCAGGGAAGTAGTAGCTGTCCGGGCATAGTATGTTTGCACGGTGGATGGGTTATATCAAGACTGGATACTGCAATCTGTTTATGCTGTTGGGCTTCCCAAAGAACAGATTGATCGTGCTCTGCAGAGAGTCCAAAATAGCGCCTGTCACAACCTGCACGACTTTGTTTTGAGATAGGGAGGAGTATGAGCACATCCGACTCCGATGGCTGACGAGAGAACCGGCATGGCTTTCCCTCCAGTTATCGGTGGCAGAGATTTGGGCAAATTTTTAAACTGGCAAGACAGAATTGCTGGTTGTACATCTATATTGAAATTATCGCCTGTTGAAAAAGATGGTCATTTCTATAACTTAGCCGTTTCAAGACCGTATTAGGGCCGCCATTTTTTCATTCATTTATTCACGTATTCCTGATAATAGCATTTTTTGATAATTACTTGCATACTCTGTCCAGATATAACAGTAGTCAGAAGTGGTAAAGTTTTTCTTTTTTTTTTTAAGTGGACATTGTTCCGAGAGAACAGCGGCTGTAAACTCAAGGTGTTACGAAATGTGTTCATGATGGTGGTTTCATGAGGCAGTGTCAGGAAATCAACAACAATAAGCCCCCTCCCCCACTGCTACACAACAGGGACACTCCCTTCCCCCATGAAAACAAAAAAGTGGTAATAAGCCCCCTCCCCCATGCTACACAACAGGGACACTCCTTCCCCCAGGAAACCAACAAGTGGTAATAACCCCTCCCCCACTGCTACACAACAGGGACACTCCTTCCCCCAGGAAACCAACAAGTGGTAATAAGCCCTCCGCCCCCCACTGCTACACAACGGAGAAACCCCTTCCCCCAGGAAACCAGCAAGTGGTAACAAGCCCCTCCGCCCCCCACTGCTGGAAAATGGATGACAAGTAATAAGCCCCCCTTAAATTGGTGTGAAAAGACTGAAGTCATGCCCGTTGGGAACCTCCTCCTGCCTCAAACTCGTTGAGTCAGAGTCAATGGTTGTTGATGGCACTGAATTGCCTTTCAATCACTCTATTAAATACCTTGGTGTTACCATTGATCAGTGTCTGACCATGCAGAATCAAATATCTGTAGTCTGTCGCTCATCTTTTTTTAGAGCTGAGACGTATTGCTTCCATCCGACGCTTTATATCCAGGGGAAGTAGCTGTCAGGCTAGTCTGTGCCACGGTGATATCAAGACTGGACTACTGCAACTCTGTTTATGCTGGGCTTCCCACAGACAGATTGCTCGGCTGCAGAGAGTCCAAAATAGCGCTGCACGACTTGTTTTGAAGAGGAGGAAGTATGAGCACATCACTCCCATGCTGATGGAACTGCACTGGCTTCCCATACAGTATCGGTGGCAATTTAAACTGGCAGTTCTTGCTTTTCGCCACTTCAATGAATCTCTTCCTCACTATCTCTCTTCTTCTCTCTGCACTTACCAAAGCTCTCGTACCCTTCGCTCTTCTTCACAAAAACTTTTGAAAATCCCTAAGCGTTCTCTGAAATCTGTTGGCGAAAGAGCCTTCAGTTTTTAGAGCACCTTCTCTTTGGAACTCCCTCCCTGAAGACCTTCGTAATCAGCCTACTCTTTCTTCTTTTAAATCTGAGCTCAAAACTTATCTCTTCAAAAAAGGTATTCTCTTCTGTAGATGACTAGGTCTCTCCTAAATTCCTCCACAACTAGTCCAGTGAGGCAGTTTATGCATGTAGGTGCGTTTGCCATTGTGTATTTTCTTTTTGCTGTGTGCATGAATATTGTATGAATAAGTGCAAATGGTGGATGTA
>JADBJO010010314.1:47500-52500 GCA_016801955.1 Conus betulinus
AGAAGTTTGATAGGTGGACAGAGAAGCAGAAAGATACTGTGTGAGTGTCCCATCAAAGTAAACGATAGGCAAAAACTGTGATTTTGAACTGCCATCGATATTTGATGGGAAGCCAGTGGAGTTCACGCAACAAAGGTGTAGTATGCTCATCTTTACGCTTTTTGAGAACAAGCCGAGCTGCAATGTTTTGCACCCTTTGTAATCGTGCCAAGCTGTTCTGAAGGAAGTCCTGCTATGGATAGATGCCATGGGAAGTTTTTTGTTCTCTGGAATTTGAATATGAGGACTTAACAGAAATGGAACATTTGGATTCTGCTTCTGGAATGTCGGCAACTATACCCAGCCAAAAGTTCATATATCTTGCCTGTTCTTGACATCTCAGTATTCCGAAATAAGACTTGTGACTCTGTTTCACCGTGTCACTACGGTGGCTGTGGTGGTTTATGATTTTTTCAAGGTGAAGTCGTCTATGACTGTGAGCTCTTTATGGAGGGGGCAAAACTCGATGACGCTCGGCGAACAGTCTTCGAGAGTCGGTCAACCACGAGTGATGACTTTCTTCAGTGGCTGCATCTTTGGGTCACTTTCGTGTGCCCTGGCGGACTTTAGTGCTGTTGTTTTTTTTTTTGTTGTTGTTGTTCGTTGTTGTTTGTTTGTTGTTGTTTTTTGTTTTTGTTTTTTTTTGTTTTTTGTGTTTTTTGTTTTTTTTTTTTTTTGTTTGTTGGTTTGTTTTGGTTGTAGGTTTTTTGTTTTGTTTTGCTTTGTTGTTGTTGTTTTTCATGGCCGACTTGCAGTCTTGAGAGAACAGCATGTACTTGCAGAGCGATTTTGCTGGAGAGGTGATCTTCTTCAGAGCTGCTTAAGGGCTGAAGAGTGTGTCTGCCTCTGAAATAGATTTACCTGGTTAAAAAATGACGTTCGGGTAATTTAATGAATATGGAAAAGCACGCGCTCAAAACGTGTGGTGGTAGAGTAGGATTTTGAAAAACTACTTCCAGCGGTTCGTGCTCAGAATTGACTGTGAACTCTTGTCCATACAAGTAATTGTGAAAGCGTGTATGCACAAGTAGCTAGAGTTGTTGTTGTTTTGTTATGATCAGGATGCACCCTTTACATTTTTCATTGAAGCCATTTGTGTTAAATGCCGTGGTTTTTTCTGCTTTGGGAAAACCGTTTCCTGCACCATTTTGTGAGTTATCAACTAATAGCGATATTGGTTGGTTGTTGACTCAAGGACAGGATGATGGGGGGGGGGGTGGTGACATATTTGACCTTTTCCTGTGTCTTATTACGTGCCTTTCTCTCACACACAAAGTCGTTTTTAAGATTTCGATCAGGTTAGGGCTGTAGTTTCTTAAAGGGATGCGGTAAATCTGGCGATATGTGTAACCAAGCAACGTTTCAAGTCATTTCTTGTTTGTTGGATTTTTTTTTTTCTTTTCTCCCACAATTTTGGCCGTAACTTCCTCTGAAATAGCCATCGGTTTCTGTGGACACGCCTCTGTCAAAGTCGGTGATATGCTGGGTCCTTTCTCTGGCGAAATCCATGGTGCTGGATTCTTACCCACTGCCATAGTTCCTAGTGCTGGAGTTTCTCTAGACTGTTCCTACAGGCTGCCTCCTGCGTGAAAGATAAATAGCATGTGAATTACCGTCTGTGGTTATCAGAAAACAAGATCGATGGTCTCCGAAAAAAACAAATCTCATTACTCTCAATTTCATTGTGTTATGGCTATTGTCTTGTAAGCCAGCAGACTGTACAGAGATCTTTAGATCTGAAGATGTGATCATTTGCAAACACAATAACGTGGCTGTCATTTTTCCAATACAGCGTATAGGTTTGCGACCACAATGAACTGAATAACTTTACTTATTACGCATACTCTTTTAAACATTCAAGTGTAAGCTCACACCACTCTGATCACTGTTTTACTACCATTTTAAAAAAAACCATCAATTTTGTTTTATTTTCATATCCTCCATTCATCATGTAAGAGCGAATTGCTCTGCTAAATATAAGTAAATCTTACTATTAAACAGCTTCATCTGCACAAGTCTATTTGAATGCACGCTGACTTGACTTTCCGTATCATGATCGAGTTAATTTGGATTAACTGGAAATTTTGAAAAATGCTATTCGTGTAGATTCCAATCACTAGAGGAAGAATATATGGATATCTGCACTATATGCATCATCAGAATGGAATGTAATTGCATCTTGTGCATCAGTGTAACTTAAACCTGCATTTCTGTGAGACTGAAACAAATCTCTGTCTAATATATCGGTACCTGGATAATATTAACAGTCAGCTGTGTTGCTTGGAAGCGCGACTAAGATGCTGTATTCTATGTGAATATAAATCGATATCTTACCTAATCCCTCGTGGCATGGATCCTGGCATATCCGTTCTTGGCACAAGGGACCCTGATCTCCCTCTGAACTCTCCTGTCCTAGAACAGTTTCAGATCATATATTCCCTCCATGAAAGGCCAGCCGAATAGTCTGACACGACAGACAGCATCTACAGCCTGGGAAACCCATCGTAAAGACAGGGTACCAGCTGGTCACATCCTAGTCTTCCGGCCTGTTCTCAGCTTCAAGACCCATCATGAAGACAGTATACCATTAGTCACAGCTAGTCTTCCCGTCTGTTCTCAACTTAAATACCCATCATGAAGACAGTATACCACTAAAGTCACCTAGTCTTCCCGTCTGTTCTCAACTTCAAGACCCATTATGAAGACAGTATACCATTTAGTCACAGCTAGTCTTCCAGCCTGTTCTCAACTTCAAGACCCATCATGAAGACAGTATACCACTTAGTCACAGCTAGTCTTCCCGTCTGTTCTCAACTTCAATACCCATCAAGAAAGACAGTATACCACTTAGTCACAGCCTATTCTTCCAGCCCTTTCTCAGCTTCAAACCACACGTCTGGGCATGGAAACATGGAAACGTATTTGAAACATGATCTTAAAGGATCACTGCATTGTAGTTATGACAGTCCCAAATCTGACGAAAGCTGGCTAAAGGAACTCCCAGTCAGACGGACAGTTTGATCTTCAGCTCATCGATGACCGATTTATCGAGGTCTCCAATTCCATTGCCTCACAATCAGTCATGATAACACAAAGATCTTTAGTCATGGGTCCTATACAGTACAGTGCAATTCATCTCCTTATTCCACCTGGGATAGTCTATGGCTAAAGACATCAGCTAGACGTGGTCATCATCCTGGAAGCGTCCTCTTGACTGATGACTGTTTTGGAAAGATTATGTCCAGAATGAAAGACGCCAGGCAGGGTTTTAGGGTGTTCCAGGTTCATACACTGACCTAATACAGCATCCAGTTACCATCAGAGCCCGAAAATGTACAGGCCTGATGTGTTATTATACACTCTGTAGTGATGAGAAATCAGACAGGTGAAGCAAACCACAGTACGCAATCGGGAGACTTCCAAGTACAGTTCTAGAAGTCTGTTGTAGGGCTCCACTAACAATGCAAGAGGACTCCTGCAAATCCTTGAAAAAAGCAATCACCCCACACACTTCAGAACCGTGACACTAAACAGAAACCGCGTGGAGTCCTGTGTGATCCAAACGCACACTCCAGTTACCATGTCAGGCTTTCTGTTGAGAAGAAAGACTCAGGATCTGTTGAGCAGAAAGACTCAGGACCTGCTGAGAAGAAAGACTCAGGATCTGTTGAGCAGAAAGACTCAGGAGATACCAGGCGATCACAAAGACGTACTTCAGGCAAAGCAGGGCAGTTCCTGGAAGACTTCCTTTGGTGTCGCCGGTTTTGTGCCTGGCTCCGGAGAGGACTGACACAGAGAAAACCAGATCACCCATGAAGTCCAGTAGCATCATCCCCCATGATCTACAGCTGACTTGTGAAGTTAACGGCTCCACTTTGGCAAGCATCTACAAACAACTCCTTGTCTCGGGGAAAAAAACAAACAAACATGCATGAACACCCACGCCGTTTTAGAACGTTATTTTCTTGTTTTTTTTTAATCCAATTCTACACCCTTACATCAGCCTACATATCCCTAGCTTTGTCAGTAGCTCAATGTTGAACAGGAAAGAAATGAATTCACTGATGATGATAATAATAATAATAATAATGGTAACATAATAATAATAATGATAATAACAATGATAATGATAATAATAATAATAATAGAGCATATATAAAACGCCTTCACAAAGGTTCTAGGCGCTGACAATCCGCACTCACGTGCACACAACGGGCTGCCTACCTGGGTAGTGCCGACTGAAGAGCTGCCTGTCAGGGCTTCATTCAGTCGTTTCCCGTGTCACCGAGTCAATATCGTTCACTCAATTTTCTTACTTCCTTCATTCTTTCCATTTCTCACGTAGGGTGCATGCTATGTGTAACATGCCATCCATACCAACGGCCAAACTGGCCTTCTCCTCCGAAAGTTGGTGATGGGATTTTAAGTGTGTGCAAGATGTTATGCGTGTGTTCACAGAACCTCGGTTTATAGTCTCATTCGAAGGACTGTATGGGAAATGGAGTCTGAACCAATGTTACCTCCGAGTGGAAAATCCCCCTGTACCGAAACGGCAAGGCAGAGATTCGAACCTGCAATCCCAGGATCACCAAGATCACGAGTCCGCGCGTGATCAAACAGCCATAGCTCAACTGACCTCACTCACTCTGGGCACGATCATCTTGCCAAGTAATTCATCAGTCAAAACCACACCAGTCAGGCATCAAAGATGCTGTATCCCCCCCCTCCCCCCCCATACATTCCATTAACAGACGAATCCAAAGAATGTTATACACCTTGATTCCTGTTTACTGGTGACTTCTACTACTCCAGGAGTGACCGCAAGCCAGACGGAACCAGTAATTTGGGCAAAATGAGCCAATGACTGGCTGGAAACCAGACTCCTCATGTGTCCAAGGAACACAGCCACAGCCAGAGACAGACTTCTTGCAGTTCCCAGTCCTAACACCAAGACGACAAGC
>JADBJO010010314.1:55000-57500 GCA_016801955.1 Conus betulinus
AGATGGAAATCGAACCCCTGCGATCTCTATCAACATCTTGGAAATGTGTGGCACTGGTAGGAGCTTTACACTGCCTAAGAAAAACTGAGGGGATGAATAAGAGCTTTGAACAAAAGAATCGCTGCAGAAAGGAAGAATGCGGAGGAAAGCTAGACGGGTGTGATATTGAGGATACTGAAGGTATTGAAAGAAATACCAGCACAACAACAACACAAAGAAAGCTTTGAGCATTTTAGAGGACTTGAGCGAACAAAACTTAAACAAGCACCGTTCTGAACAGAGACGGCGACTGTCAAACACAAGAAGAAGACATTATAAAGTGGACTGAATAGTGCTCTGAACTCCACAACGAACAGAGCGCAGGAGATCCCAAAATGCTGACAGCACAGGAATCATAATAATAATAATAATGAGTACTTATATAGCGCCTATTCTCGGCTAGAGACCAAGCTCTAAGCACTTTACAAATCAACACTCGTTTACATCACGGGCTGCCTACCTGGGTAGTGACGACTGAAGAGCTGCCAGCTGGCGCTTCATTCAGTCGTTTCCCGTGTCATCCAGTCAGTATCGTTCAATATCGATCACTTTTTTTCCTTACTTCCTTCATTCTTTCCATTTCTGACTCAGGGTGCATGCTATGTGTAACGTGTCATCCATACCAACGGCCAAACTGGCCTACTCTTCCGAATGTTGGTGATGGGATTTTACGTGTGTGCAAGATGTTATGCGTGCGTTCACACACGGAACCTCGGTTTATAGTCTCATTCGAAGGACCGTATGGGAAATGGAGACAGAACCAATGTTAACTCGGAGGGGAAAAAATCCCCCTGTACCGAAACGCCCCGGCGGAGGTTCGAACCCGCAGCTCCAGGATCACCAAGATTACGAGTCAGGCGCTCTACCAACTGAGCTATTCCGTGAGGATGACTTTCCTACAGTGTCACTGTCAGTGCCACATGGCACGAACAACTCAAGGTAGAGATTTCACGTGACTGAAATGTAAGCAAACCAAAATGGTGATGGTAAAATGGTGAATTCTTGGCATTCCTGTGCTCTAATTGCAGTTCGTCTAACTTTGAATTAAAAAAATAATAGAGAATGAGCATTCCAGTAAGACCGTTGGAGGATTTCGCTATACTGCTCAAGATGCATGAAATACACAACAACAAGAAAAAAAACTCCGAACGGGGCATACAATCAGAAATCATTTCCGTTCTCACCTCTGGTTCTAAAAAAAAACTACATTTAGCTGTTATTGTTTGCAACAGAGTAGGTAATTGTGAACAGAAAACAGCTGAACCGGCAACTTTGTTGTTAACAGTTTTTTGTTTTTTTGTTTTGATGTCTTTTGTTTTTTGTTTGTTTGTTTGTTTTTTGTTCCTCGTTTGTTTTTCCTCTTTGTGGTTCAAAGTTTTTGTTTGTTTGTCTTTTCGTTCTTTGTTTTCCGTATCTGTCTCCTTTGTTAAGTAAGATCTGTATTAACAGTCGTGAACTGTGAACTCAGAGCTGGCTTCAGATGAGACTTGGAAGCAACGGTAGGGATTTTGATATCGTCAATTCACTAGCAGAAACCCTTTGCTATTGCATGATGGGTCCACTTCGTACTGACAAGAAGACTGGCGACAGCTCTGTGTGTGTGTGTGTGTGTGTGTGTGTGTGTGTGGTAGTGTATGTGCGTTTGCGTGCTAGCGCGCGCGCGTGTGTGTATGTGCATGAGCGAGCATGCATAAGTATAAAGTGTGTATGCGTGCGTGCGGGCATGCGCGCACGCGCGCGTGTGTGTGTGTGTTTGCGTGTGTGTGTGTGTGTGTGTGTGTGTGTGTGTGTATGTGTGTGTGTGTGTGTGTTACACATATATGGCATATGATTGTGTAATGAGTATAATGGAGCAGAGAGAAAAGATCAGAGAGGAAATGGGAGTTGGTGATATGTTTCTGGCAACACAGAGTTCATATTACCAGTTCCCTCCATGTTCCCTTCATCTGCCCAGTCAGGCCCTTATCTGTTTGATCGTTCACAGTTGCAAAACTATATATTTGAAGATCGGATACACACTTTTCCTGAGAAACGATTTCTAAAGAATCTCCATCGGGATTGAACCCATGATCTTCAGCACGCCGCTCAGACATTCTGACCTCTCAGCCACAGCGTATTCACTCCGATCTAATAGAGCTCCTTTGTTTCCGGACGTCTACTTTGTAGTCTTGCCTTAATCATGAAGATAGACCACTCAGTTTAGTCTAGGAAGCCTTGCAAAGTATACACAGACTCATTATCCCATCCCTCAATCAGTCTCCGTCTTCCAGCTCTCATGGCTTTCAGTATACACACTATCTTCAACTTAGATTATAAGGTTTTATCTTTTTACTTCAAAGCATAGTTATTGTCTTCTGCCCATAAATAATTACAAAAATTAGGAAATGAATTTGCTAATGTAACCACTAGGAAATGAATTTGCTAACGTAATCAGGTTGTGTTTAAAACTGTCATAATAGAG
>JADBJO010010314.1:62500-73949 GCA_016801955.1 Conus betulinus
GGGGGGGGGGGGGTTAATAACGTAAAAAAACACACATTACGTCAACTAGTTTTGACGCCGACTTCCATGGTCAGCTGAGGAAGGTTTGCAAAAACCGGAAGCGCTTCTATAAAATGCTTTGGGTGTTTGTTGTTTGTTTGTTTGTTTTTGAATTAAGGCAAAAAGAAAGAAAGAAAAGCACCCGTTAGTTCATCAGTTATGTGTTCTACCTTCAAATCAATAAACACTCGGAACGGGGAGAATGTGGAAGGTAAAGGGGAGGAAACACTGTGTCACCGAGCCCGGAATCCATATTATTTCTGGCTCCAATCGATCAAGCAACAAGTACATAGAGAGAAACAAGAACGCTAGCCAGCCTTTTCTTCCAAACCGGCGCGTGCCTGCGTAGAGCTGCTACCCTTTGGATTCTGGACAGATCGTTCACTAGATCAAGCTCAGTTTGTTTTCAAGAATGTTGAAAGCGCTGAGAAGATTGCTGACGACTTGTTGATTCAAGAGCAAAAACCAGAATTACTGCACCGCCAGCCGAAAGAACAAAGTTTCAGAACAATTCCAGTGCATTTTGACCTCAGATCGTGACGCGTTGTGATTGTTTCGTAAGTTGGTTGCAGCGCGCGCAGTTATTCTGTTTTCGCTTTTATCGCCACACTTTGAAATTGACTGAACGCAGTGAAAGCGTGGAAAAATATTCTTTTACACGAAGATAGCTAGACCTTTCCGTGAATTCAGAACACACTCGCTAATATGAGTTAGAAGTCAGCTGCAGCGGCGGCCATTTAAAATGGGTGTTCGTGTAATCGCCAAGTGTAGACGGGGGTGGGGGGGGGGGGGGGGGGGGGGGGGGGGGGGGGGGGGGGGGGGGGGGGGGGGGGGTACACTCAAGGGCGATAACACTCAAGGCGATAACACACGTTCGTTCACACCAGTAATGATCTTTTCTGCTTATGTTTCTGTATCTGATTATGATTCAAAAGTGTGGTGTTCGGCTGGTGCAGTTCTTCTTCGCTGCAGTCGATTGTGTATTGACATTTCAAGAGGACTGATGGTGGTTAAAGGACGACAATCAAGCACAGTGTTTTAATTGTATCTTATTGTTTCTTTGTTTTGTTTGTTTACTCGTTCTCGCTCGTTGGACGCTGTGGGGGTCTTAGTATTATATGTATCGTCACAGTCAACAATCGGACTGTCTTCTATCGAGTGAGAGAATGATATAAGGTATACACACACACACACACACACACACACACACACATATATATATATATATATATATAAGTTTAAAAGTATGATTTAAAATGGAGGTTAAAAACCTTCATTTTAAATCATACTTTTAAACTTATGTCGCTCCCTTTTTGGTTGAGCATTTTTAGAGTTCTACGTGGCTCTCTGATTTTATTTGTGATATATATATATATATATATATATAGAGAGAGAGAGAGAGAGAGAGAGAGAGAGAGAGAGACAGACAGACAGACAGACAGAGACCCCCTCACCTCCTATCCACACATTACCCCTCGGATGATCTGACTCAATACCTAGATAGTGAAGACAGCTATTCCTGTGATTAGCTTATCAGGGGTGAAAAAAAAAAAAAGATCTTCACATAGCATAAGCATGCACTGCAAACAATGTAACGCAGGATCTAAAAGTCCATGAGATGCAGGCATAGCTTCACATCATAGCCGCAAATGTGAACATTAAAAGCAAGGTGCTTTCTCCTCTAGCGTGTGTTGTGATAAGCCTCACTTGTAATCTGTCGTTTCACAAAGCACCGACTCAGAAATCAAAACAAGCATAGAATACATCGATCTGTTGAAGGAAATAGAAGTCCACAAGAAAGGGACCTGAAAAATCTAATAATTCAGCTCCTGATAAGTGCAGTTCGTATCCTATCAGATCCTCCACAAATGATTTGCAGTGATACATGGTGTCAAAGCGAACAATGGTCATCACGAATAGCGAGGACTTGCCATTGTGGCTAACTCTGGACGCAAACAATTTCAAACACCATGAACATGCAAGATACACTTTTTTCAAGACTGGGAAACTCCCCCCTTCGTGATTAAGAAATAATCTAGATTGTTTGTTACCTCTTTGGACATTGTTACCTCTTTGGACATTGTGTGTTTGTTACTTCTTTGGACATTGTGTGTTTGTTACTTCTTTGACATTGTGTGTTTGTTACCTCTTTGGACTGGTGGATAGCTGGTTTATACACACACACACACACACACACACACACACACACACACGCACGCACGCACGCACGCACGCACGCACGCACGCGCACGCACGCACGCACGCACACACACACACACACACACACACACACACACACACACACACACAGATAGATAGATAGATAGATAGATATGTATGTATATGCATATATATGCATATATACGAATACATGGCACACATAAAAGAAATGTAGGCACGTGTGTGTGGTTGCACAGAATTGAAATGAAGTAATGCATTGCTAAAGTGGCTACACACCTACGTTTTAGACAGGCAAAACTGAAGACTTCAATCAATCGAAGGTAACACACCATGGCACCCCCACCCACTGCAGAACACAAAGTGCCTTATTTTCCAGAGATCGTCACGAGGGATTCGGGCATTGTGGAGTTGGCATGATTTCAAAGAGACACAGGCCTCACATCTGACAGTTATTCTCCTTACTGATGCATTACTCACAGTTGTCATGGCAGTAGATATGTGCAGTTGTGTCAATTTTGAACTTTTGACGCGAAGGCTCAACCATATGCAAAAGTGTTTGAATCCCTATCCTTTTCTTGTCGTTGACTGGACCCTAAGGCGCACGATTTGTGAGAGAAGCTCACTGTTTCGTAGGACGGATGTGTTTCCGATATGTACGGCAGACCAAGAGTTGCCAGACAGAGCGCTTGGCTTGGGCCGAGTTGGCAGTTTATTTTCAACCTTGGGGGTGGTAAAAGGAAACCCTAGTTTTCCGTGCGGCCAGGGAGTGGTCGAAATTTGATGTAGCGCTGGCAGAAGACTGCTAGGGATTTGTTGGTCAGAATATTGATTCCCTATAGGAAGCCTCAGCCATCTTTTTTTTTCAGGCAACTTTTAATATTTCAAAAGATATAGAAACAAGAAATGTAGTGTTGATGTTTTAGTTGATTTCAAATAAAAGAAAACGAGCTGCCTTTATGGTGCCATGAGCTACTAACAAAGCTGATGAAAAAGTGATTACAACTTGTGCAAACGATAAAGCTATTTTATGTTTGTTTAATGTATTATGATTGTGTGTGTGTGTGTGTGTGTGTGTTTGGTAAAGGGAGCTCAAAAACAGTGAATTCTTATTTTCCTGGTCTCTCCTTGGGATGAATGGAGTAGATACGCGTATAGGGAGTAAGCATGCTGTGTGTGTGATTAAATGTTTGCAAACGGATGTGTGACAATAGCCACACCAATAGCTCATCTCCTGTCGAGGCTGGTTATGTTCTTTTACACTATAACCAGAAAACGTGGATCGATGGATGTGAGAGGGGATGCTGGTAGGGGGGAGGGGGGGGGGGGGGGGGGGGGGGGGGGGGGTAAGGAGAGTGGGTGAGAAGGGAAGGAGTGAATGGAAGTGCTGCTGTTGTAATCATGTTGATCATTGCCTTTGGAATCCAGCTTGCTACATTTGGTAGAGCAGCGTTGATGTTTCCTATACCCTTTCTCGACGATTAACTCAGATAGGTTTTCTTCTTTTTTTTTTTTTTTCTTTTTTTGTGTTTTGTTTTGTTTTGCTGTCCCGTTTCCTGTGCCACTTCAGTGGCAGTGCACCCACGCCGCTCATTCCGACACCCCGTCCACAGCCCGGTCAGTCCCGCCGCAGCCCTAGCCCCGGCAAAATCACAGTCAATGTCAAGTCGTCAAGAGGCAATCCACCGGAGGAGACACTGCACTGCTGCCGAGTCACTTCGGTGGTGTTCAGTGGCGCCTGTTCTGATCCAACACACGCAGGACACCACCTACTAAGCCCCCTACTGACGACAATAATTGTTTGGTTGCAGAGCCGGCGTGAGTGAGCTCTCCCACCCAAGGGCGCCACCACGTCTGTCCAACGACAACCCCCATGGACTCGTTGATACCGGTGACCCCGACGGAATAAAACCAAGGCCACAGGCGTGGAGAGGACATCGAAACTGAGGTCACCATGAGAGCAGGGCATGAAGGGCCACAGAAATTCGAGAATTTTTTCTTTATGCTGATCGATGAGGAGAATGAGGATGATGAAGATGATGCTACGGATTTCCATTCCGATCTGAGACTGCATGACAGGGCTGTACTCTACGCTTCTTTTTTTATAATATATCCTGGCATTAACCAGGTCGGAGAGTTGCAGACACCTACAGTGCTGGTTTGGAAAATTTGAGCAACACTCTCAGAGACGCTTCAATCAAGTAGATGAAACTTGCCTGAAATGCCCGTTCCAGTAACTAAAAGCATTCTCTCTCTCTCTCTCTCTCTCTCTCTCTCTCTCTCTCTCTCTCTCTCTCTCTCACACACACACACACACACACACACACACACACACACACATTCCACACACGCACATACATGCACGCACGCACGCGAACACACACACACACACACACACACACACACACACACACACACACACACGAGCATGCACGCATGCACACACACGCGCGCGCGCGCGCGCGCGCGCGCGCGCGCACGTGAAAACAAGTCCCAAGGAGTTACTGAGCATCCACATTTAACTAGTTTACGACGAATAACACACTATCTTCGTGTCGCATTTTCAACGCAACGCCTCACACGAAACGAGAATAACGATCGGTTTTTTCACAGAACAAACTTTAACAACGCTTCATTTGATTTGGAATCTGCATTGCAATGATGATCTGCAGACGCCTTCACCCATTTCCACGTTAACGCTGAGCAACTCGCATTCATCTTCAAGATCACACTGATCAGATCAGAAGTGAGTCACGTACCGCCGTCAAAACTGTCCATTGAGTTATGGCTATTTACATTGAGCAGTGCTTGTGTGACCTGAAGAGGGAAGCAACGCTATGCCATCTTCCTTGTTCCTCATCGTCACTCTTGCGCTGCTTAATTATGTGTAAGGGAAGTCTCTCTCTCTCTCTCTCTCTCTCTCTCTCTCTCTCTCTCTCTCTCTCTCTCTCTCTCACACACACACACACACACACACACACACACACACACACACATACACACACACACACACACGCACACGCACACACAAGCGTGTGCGCGAGCGCACACACACACACACGTGCACGCACGCATGCACTCACACACACACACACACACACACACACACACACACACACACGCATTGACGCATGCGTGCGCGCTAGCACGCACGCACGCACGCATGCACACAGACACTGACACACTCATACACATACACACACATTGACGTAAGCGTGCGCGCAAGCACACACACACACACACACACACACACACACACACACACACACACACACACACAAGGGCGTGGGAGAGAGAGAGAGGGGGGGGGGGGGGTGGTGGGAGATTAACTTCATTACGGCCAAAGCTTTATATAGATGGGTGAGAACTAATAGTCTGAGTGATATGTCCATAATGAACGACAATAACTAACAGACCATAATTAACGTAATTAAATGTAAATATGATACGAAACAATTTGAACGAAATACATCAAAGGGAACTGATATACAATTTTAAAAAATGAATAAATAAATAGCATGAACAAATGAGATATTAAAACAAGCTCAACAAAATACAGATGTTTTTACATTACAACGAAAAGTAAATGCGGCAACAAATGCGACAAGTGAAATTACTGTAATTCAAGACAAAGAACAGGAGATCAAGAGAGAGTTGTCTCTGCTCGTGAACGTTTCATAGAGATCAGCTGCACGATGTTTATATGCTTTCATTTCTTGAAGATATAAATGATCTCAATGTAAAATCACAAGGATACATTTTTGGATTTTGTTGAAATATATCAGTACCTGAAACTTTCACATTCTTGACAGCAAAAAATGAAATGAACCTCATTTTCCAATCTAGATTTAAGAAGGAACATCTTAATCCAAAGTCACAATTTGTTCTTTGGCTTGAACTACGCACAGCTGTATCAGATCTACCAAATGGAGTCCATGTTAATATGTAGGTAAAGGACCTGTTCAATAGCAGAGGGCATTGCATCACATTGTGCGATGATTTAAAGTTCCTGTCATGGGTGAATCTGTCACTGTATTTTCTAAAGTGCTATTTACAAATCAAATACACTTTGTTTAAACATATAAATGAGAGAACCAATGCAACATACACATCGAATTTATCACACATCGTACAAACTGAGGACACCTAAGCTGTAGCACAGAGAGAGAGAGAGAGAGAGAGAGGAGAAGAAAATCTGTATTCGATTAGAGAGAGAGAGAGAGAAGAGAACAAAATCTGTATTCGATCAGAGAGAGAGAGAGAGGAGAAGAAAATCTGTATTCGATCACAGAGAGAGAGAGAGAGAAGAACAAAATCTGTATTCGATCAGAGAGAGAGAGAGAGAGAGAGGAGAAGAAAATCTGTATTCGATCAGAGAGAGAGAGAGAGAAGAACAAAATCTGTATTCGATCAGAGAGAGAGAGAGAGAGAAGAAGAACAAAATCTGTATTCGATCAGAGAGAGAGAGAGAGAGAGATTTGCCAAAGAAAAAAAGTGAGAACTTTAAGAAAGGAAATCCACAGAAGTAAAACGAGCGATAATTGCTGTTTCCTGGTCGACTTCTTTCCGTTAGTCTGTCTGGAGTGGAATATATCTCTGTCGTTGTGCTGTTCATCACTCGGGGAAAGGCAAAACGTCCCTGTCTGTTTGCACATGTAACAGAACAGCAACAGCCATTGGGGCGTGTTGTTTTGTTTCGTATGGGCCTTAAGACGCGGACGAAATCATAGAAAGAGAAGAAGGTTCTGATGATTACCGCAAACATTTCAGTTCGACCATGTACCCTGTGCACCCAGTTCCACTTCAGGGACAGAAACACAGACTGTCAAAGGTTAGGAGAACCATTCTGTGTTCAATAAGCATTAGTAAGCCCAGGTTCTATACCTTGTGCTGTTTAGTTCCTCGATTAGTTAGTGCCCGTTTTCATAGAAAACAAGGCCCTAATTTGTCATTGCTGTTCTTGTTGCTGTTGTCGTTGTTGTTGGTCTTGTTCTTATTGTTCGTTGTTGTTGTTGTTCTTCTTCTTCTTGTTAATGATGATGTTAGCTAGGTGTTTTGCAACATATTACTTTAGGCACAGTGACATTCCAAACTACCTGCTAAGTTACCCCTTACTGCGCCCCCATCCATTAGGGGAAGCTGCATTGGGATCAACTCCTCTCGCTGATGGTTCCCCTGTTTGAAATTCCATCCCACGTTTGAGGGATTAACTCATGCAAGCTCTCTCCGCTCAAAAATTGGGCAGAATACTGCCCTTTTACATGTTTTCCCCCGCTGCTAATCATGGTCCTCATGAAATATAACCACCCAATCCAGACACAACAGTAGTGTACAGGTCAAGGAAATAGGCATAAGCAAGACGAAGCACCATATACTTGAGCATGACCCAAGACAGTCCTATGTGGGGCATACACACTCGAATTCTGAGTCCATCCCTCTTATACTGCGGTGAGGAGAACCTGGAATTACTCCACAAACCTTCACCCGCAGGCCGCAAGACATTCAGAGAACTTCCTCTGATGGCCTTCAAACGAGACCGAAACCTGAGCAACAGCTGCTGTGACAGACAAAAGTGCCAATGCTGTCCCTTCTCAACACTACACACGCTCACCTTTAAGGGGCCCTCAGGAAACCATTTCACCATGCGCAGCAGTTTCACCTGCCAAACCAGTGATTTGGTATTTGTAGTCCACTGCAGCCTGTGCGGTCGCATCTACGAAGGTGAGACGTACCGCACACTGAGAGAACGCTGGAAAGAGCACAGGGACAGCATCCTCCAGAAAAAGCAAACCCCTGTGGCTGTACACTTCAACACCGAAACCCACAGCATAACCCACTTCTCTATGTCAGTGGTCTGGCGCAACAGCACTGGTGACTCCTTCAAGAGAAAGAACATGGAGAAACAGATCATCCACCATCTCGGCACTACGACACCAGATGGCCTCAACATCAAAGACTAAACCTGATCACAGCTTCCCCGTCCCCACCTTTCCCTCCCCTCCCCCTCGCTTTCCTCTTCCCCCACCCCCCTTCCCTTTCACTATTTACGTTCACATGCATTACGTCATAATGCAGTGATGATGAAATTGTGATCTTTACGTCACAGTATGCAATTTGGATTTCTTTAGAAATAACAAACCAGACACTTCTGGGTGGGCCAGTACTGCTGGTTGTACTACGTAGTGCAAAGTTGAAATCATATTCCCAGCATCTCTGACGTTGAAGACGTTGAGGGTAAGCAATGTGGACATTGGTCAGATTGGAACAGGCCGGTAAAGACGAACCCAGGATTGGCACGTGATCTACCCTCCAGAGACGGTCTCTTTAGAGACTCAAGTAGCAAGTCTTCTACAACTGTGGCAGAGTGCTCAATAGATGGTCAGATCCTCCACTGTTATAGAAGACTGTTCTGATGAAAGTCAAAAGTCTTAATTTGGGTAGCATATCTGTCCGGAAGAGAGAGAGAGAGAGACGATGGAGGGGTGAGGAAAGGAGAGGAGGAGAAGGAGAGGGTGGAGAAGGGGAAGGTGGGAGTGGGGTAGTTGCGTCAGTATCTGGACTAGGACCCACTACTACTGCTGAATTGAACGGTCACTGCTTAATGGCAGCACAACGATGATTTATGGTACCTGGTGACCCAGGATTGGATGGACACGACGTCGGCAACAAGATGACCACGCCCTGCCGATGTTGTCCGGTTGATTTGATGTAAATGGACACAACAGAGGCTCGTGCGGTGCTAGACATGGTCAGAGATCGATCCGGCGATCTACAACAGAGCCCTGTTGAAGATGTGCCAGTTCCAGTTCCAGAGCTCTGCATGTGGCATCAAAGGTCCACTCACCTCCTCATCTTCTCTCTCTCTCTCGCTATCTCTCCTGGTTTCTGCTCTGTGTTCCAAAGGTCCACTCACCTCCTCATCTTCTCTATCTCTCTCCCTATCTCTCCTGGTTTCTGCTCTGTGTTCCAAAGGTCCACTCACCTCCTCATTTGAGTGTGTGTATGTGTCCCCAGGACTGGGTGGAAAAAAAGTATTTATATACTTATCCTATTATCCTGGTAAAATAAAATTTCGTTTCGTTTCGTTTCGTTTCGTTTCCTGGTTTCTGCTCTGTGTTTTTAAGCCATTCTTATTCGTCCACTTTTGTCTTTCGTGTTGCTGTTCTTCTTCAGAAACTGTACTCTCTTTTTCCCCACGTCTCTCTCTCACTCACGTGCCCTGACACCCTCTGATGGCCGTCTGCTTTGAGTGATTGTCTTTAGGACTGCTGTTCATAGTGACTGAAGAAGACGTCTGTTCGAAATTTTCTGCTGCTTTGTTTTATTTATGCATCACAGAGTTTTATACCCCCCCCCACCCCTCTCGCCCCGCCCCGCACCCCCCCCCCCCCCCCCCCCCCCCCTTCCCCCCCCCCCCCCCCCCCCCCCCCCCTTTAACTACAATGTTCGACAATATTCGTATCATTGCCCCGTCCTGTGTGTTTGTGTGTGTGTGTGTGTGTGTGTGTGTGTGTGTGTGTGTGTTCTATGCAGGCGCTCGTGCGTTTGGGTGTTTGTGAGCATGTACACAACTCAGAACAATAATTGTTCTCGTGCATGGTCTCCTTTTCTCCACCCCCCACGGAACAGGCACCTGGTGGAAGTTTTTCTTTTGCTGCTTCTCCGAACGTCGAATCCCCACCACCCCACTCCCACCCCGTGCACGCTCGCTCTCTCTCTCTCTCTCTCTCTCTCTCTCTCGCTCTCGCTCTCTCTCGTTGCATATGTCAAGATCGTGGTCTGTGGTGGCAAATTAAATTATGGTCAACCTATTGTCAATCCGTGGCCCCCTCACCCTTCACTCCCATCCTAAGTTTATGTTTCCTATTGATGAAATGTTTTATACTCAAAGTTTTATTTTAAAGTTAAACATTTTTATCAAGGTGCCTTTTCCCTGCTGCATACGCTCGTGATTCGTGTTCAGGATCTTAGGGTGGAGAATGCGAGCGTTTTACTGTCACAGTCTGTTACCCCTGACGAAGGCGAATAAAGCCGAAAATTTGGGATATTTTAATCTTGTTTGTTTGGATTTTTATCTACTTTGACTATATATATATATCTATATATATATATGTCAGACGTTAGTTATCCATGCATGCATGCACATACACACACGAACATGACGTCTTTCCTCCGCACACAACTGCATCCACTCCATACACATAAGGCGCAAACAAAGGTCAATTTCGATTCATCCCCTCCTTAATCTTTTAAAATCCCATGGGGGTTCTTTACTCTGACATCAATCAAAGCTTACATATTTTCATAATCTGTCTTTCAGCTGGTGCAACCAATCAAGCACGCTTCTTTTGCACTCAATATTGATTTTGCAGGTTTACTCACTGCAAGTGTCCACACACACTCTCTGTGGTGTCCGGAACTGGCTTCCTCTGTGCGGGGATCCCATACTGCCCACTACTTATCACATCTACTGGTCGGCGACAAACTTTTGCCCAACCTGGGGCCGTATGCACATGTCGTGGGTGGCGGGGAAGTGACCTTCCTACCTCGTTGTAAGCTCGAAGGGCCGTTACTTAGGGATGTATATGACGATTCCACCGACGAAGGCAACTATTGCGGAGAGCCGTATTTTACGGGACAGTACGAATCCGTTCGACACGTTCAAGGATGGAGAAAGTCACGCGAAGTTAAGATTTCGTCGTCACAACATCATCCAGCTGACAGATACCCTTTGAGAAGACATTGAATTTGATTTGCACAGACGGAGACACGGAACTCTGCCCCTGCTCTACAAGTGTGTCTGGCACTGCTTTTTTTTTTTTTTTTTTTTGCCACTGGCACATTTCAAGATGATGTTTGTGAAACAATCGGCGTATCTCAGAAAACATCAAGAATTGTTAGGAGAGTGACACTGGCCTCGTTGCGTCGCCTGCCTGTGGAAGTGAAAATGCCAGCTACTGATGCCGAGGCTGCTGCGATCAGCCAGAAATTCTATGGGTTAGTACACAATAGAATAGCTCGTAAAATTGTGACCAAAATATATGTGATGTGTGTGTGTTTGTGTCTGTCTGTGACTGCCACTTTGTGTGCGTCACAGTATGTGCATGTGTGTGCGTGATCAGTCTGACGTCTGTTCATTCTCGGACAAGCAGATAGATCTAGCTCCCAAGTTCGTCTGCTACGATAGTTGGCTTAGCGCTTGGTGTGTGTAGGCTAAATCTGTCTTCGTGCC
>JADBJO010010315.1:0-35000 GCA_016801955.1 Conus betulinus
TACCACCTTGTACATGCTTTGAATAGCACTTAACATTTTACCTGATATTCCGTTCTTCAACATGATAGGCCATAACTTAGCATGGGAAATAAGATCAAACGCCTTCCTAAAATCAATGAAAGCGACGTAAAGTTTTTTGTTACACGCTAGATATTTTTGAATAACAGCAAAAGTGTAAAAGACATGATCAATAGTGCAATGGTCTTTTCTAAATCCGGCTTGTTCCTCGCCAATGAAACCTTTATCTTCGATCCAGTCTGCCAGGCGTTTATTTAAAATATAGCTGTATAGTTTACTACATACATTCAAAAGAGAGATCCCTCTGTAATTGTTGGGATCTGAGGATTTCCACGTTTATACAGAGGTTGAATGATAGCTTCTGTCATGAATCTGGGTACCGTCCTGAGGTAAAAATAAAGTTGAATAATTCTTCTAAATAAGGCAGTATCCATGTGTACGAATAAATGAATACCTCAGGAATTAGTCCATCTGGACCACCTGCCTTATTGCTTTTTAAATGTTTGGATTGAATCGATGATTTCTTCGCGGGTAATAACCGAGTTTAAGCTATTTATTACTTGGTGTTCAACATTATTATTCTCCTCACAAACAATCGATGGTTGTGGCTGTAATGTTGCTTCAAAAAACATTCGCAAAATGATTTCGCCAGTCTTCCTTCGAAATGTCCCCCAATAAATTCTTTTGCGTATGTCTGACATTTTTAAGAGTAGTCCAAAACAATTTAGAGTCGTTGGTAGCATTCAATAATTTGTCTCTAAGACCAGTTTTATACATATCAGACTTAGCTTTCAGTAAATCATCGTAGCATTTCTTCTGTTCCAAGTACTCATTTAAATTTGCTTTGGATCGCTCATGTCTGAAGATTCTTAGGGAACTTTTTACGGACGCTTTTGTTGTCCTGCATTCTTTGTCAAACCATACTTGCTTTTTTTTCGGGAAGCTACCAAATTTCAGTTGTTTTAACATACATTCTGAAGCCAATGTCAAAGTATCATTGAACACAGCAATAGACACATTGACATCTACACTTATCATTCGTTTGGCTTCCCCCAAAGCAGTTATGGAATTGGGTCTGATTAGGCTGTCTTTAAACACATCGTAGTAGTCAGGATTCCAAACAAGTTTTTGCACACATAAACTGTCTTTTTTCTTTCAATCTTTCCATAACCATTACACCTCAAGGTTAAAACAATGGGCATATGTTGAGAATCAATCCTTTCATCAACGAGCATGTCTTGTATGTCATACGTAAGTAAGTGATGTGGAGATGACAAAATAATCTATCACACTACAACCATTATTTGAGATGAACGTGAATTTACCCGACCTATCCCCTTTAGTTGTGCCGGTTTACAATGAATAGATTAAACTGTGCACCCAATTCAAGGGAAACGTCTACATAGTAATTAACTTCTCTGTCTTCTGAACTTCTCGTAACTGACTCTACATAGTTGGAATCTTGATGCGTTTCAAGAAAATATTGAGCATCGTTTACATGGTAGGATTGTACATTTCCAGTTCGGGCATTTAGATCACCACATATAATGAACGGAACGTCTCCAAATTTTTCTGATACATTCAACATGCATGATTCTACAGCTGAAATGCCGTTTTCAAAACGTGAAATATTATATATAGGAGACTGTGGCGGCGCTGCATAAACAGCATCATCAGAAAGACATCTGATGCTGACTTAAATAAACGTTTTGGACAGTTTTAACAACACAATGTTTTCGGTTTCACAGACAATTCTTGTAACTTGCCGATCTAGATCTTTCCTAACAAGTAGCGTCACACCACCTGATTTGCGGCCTGCTTTAGAAAGCCTTACTGCTGGGCTGCTGTACTGAGTAAACCTGGTTAAAACATCAACTGTAAAGATTTCTGCAGTAAAGGTTTCTAGAAGACAAACAAATCAAATCTGCTAATATACAAAATAAAGTCAGAATCATTTAGCTTGGAGGTGATGCCACAAACATTATAAGAAAGGAATGTCAGAGTTTCAGTTGTATGAAACGTGCCTGGGCTTTGGCCGAATCCCTATTGTCCAGTTTTGTTCGTCCCTTTAATTCGGGTTGAAAACCGTGTACCGGTTGTTTGGGCCTTCTTTGGTCCGAAAGTGCGTGGCTGCTTGGTTACCCATGACCGAATGGTATTCACGGTGGGTTTTGAATTTTTGTTCCGTGCAGCAGAAGTGTCTCTGGTCTGTCTGGATGGCTGGGATGTAGATCTTCTGGAGTCCTCGTTTCTTTGGGTTTTTCGAGTCGAGTCGGAGTGCGTCTGGAAGCGCCTCCAGGCAGTGGACTGGAGGTTGCCACTGCCTCGCTGTACAGCAGCTCTCCTGGTGCTGTCTTCTTCGGCACTGGAGTGGCGGTGGTTCTTGCAAATGGCGTCTTGGCTCTCTGAATATGACCAGATCGGTCAGAACAATCCAAAGTTCCTGTTTCAGTTAATGTTGGTTGACTTCGATTGGATTCTCCAGCTGGGCGTTCTGTCAAGGTTCTGATAATTTGTTGCTCAGAAGAAGGAACGGTTTCTTTGGGGGTCGAGGTCTTTGTCACTGTTGTCTGCTGAAGCATTTTTCTCACTGGTTAATGTACGAACATCTTTTCCAGTGGGCATGAAAAGAGTGGTGTATCCGAAACAGGTGCAGTTGTTTCGTTTGAGGTGATGACATCATCAGAAAGTGCGGCGAGCACAGCCTGTTTCCCTGCAGTGGTTCCAAAGACCAGGGTGACTGGTGTTGGTACTGGACTATCCCTGCTCCTGTGGGACTTCACACTGGACATGAAGTTGACAGCTCTCAGTGTTGTCCTTGTTTCCAGCGTCATTTCTGGCTGAATTGTTAATTTTCTGGTCGGTCGTTTCGGTTCTTCACCATTTCCCGTCCTATCCAGAGTGATCAACGACTGAAAAGAACTGGTCGCTGTGTCAGGTGGAACTTCTGGGTCACCAGGATAGGGTGAGTCGCTGAACAGGGCCTCTGCCTGCTCTAGTGTGTCCGGTGGAGCTTCCGGATCACCAGGACAGGGTGAGTCTTTGTACTGGGCCTGTACCTGCTCTGCTCGGTCAGTGAGTTCAGTAAAGGGTGCCTGGTCCACTTGGTCCGGCTGAAAATGTCCTTTGCACTGGGGATCATACCTTCTTGGTCACTTGAGTAGTGACTGGTCCGTTCTGATATAGGTGAGTAGTTGATATGGTCTGGTCATTGGGACGATACCATGCGTTGTTCCGTCGAGAGCAGTTCTCTATGCCGTGCCCTGGGTCGTCCTGATTTAGTCTGTGGTAGTCTCTCTTCCCTTTGTTGACAGAGTGACTGTCACGAGTATTTCTGCTGTGTGTGTGTGTGGACTGGTTTGGATGGACATCATAATAGAAAAAACGTTTTTGATTGCCTATTGTTGTGTGATTCAGTAGGATTGCGTACAGCTTGCTGATAACTATGTGGCCCAGAGACAAACTAGTTTCCCGTTGTAGAAATAACCTGTTTGTCCTTGACGTCGGAGGTCAGCCAGTTGTGCCGACTGTTTTCTGGTAAGGTCGTTGGAGACTCTGTAACCAGCTTCCCTCAAGCTTTCACGCACGCTCCGCAATTTTAAAAGAGCCATTTTTATCTGTCCAGTGCGCGAAAGTGACAAGGATTGGGCGAGGTTCGTTCCGTCTTGTACCCGCCTTCACTCTGTGTGCGTGTCGTATGTCGACGGTTGAAAAGGGGGACATTTGGGCTGCATCTCTCATTGATGACATCGATCACTTTCTGTGCACTTTCCTCCTCCGTTTCATTTTCAGATTCCTCAACGCCATAAAATCTGAGATTGTCCTTTCTGATGACCTTTTCAAGACGGTCAACTTCACCATTCAGAAAATCTATCTTTGACACAGTATCCTTTCTCTTTCCATTGCTCGATGTTTTTCCTGAATGAGTTCGTTTATATTGTGTTGATTTATTTTGACTCTTTCAAAAGTGTCACAGATATACCACCACATGTTTTCCTGTTGTTGGTTTCAGAATGGGGACCTGGGTTTAGTTCTACGTCTCCACAGAGAATGAGAAGCAGGGAGTTGGGAAGACCAGTGTGATTGATCGACATGTCAAAAACAAGTTCTGTCGGGAGCGATGACTGCTTGAGATAGTTGTAAGGAAAGGTACTGACCTGTGTGTCGGGAGAACTGTGTCGCAACAGCAAGAATCGCAACTGAAAAGTTTTGCCGATAAAACGCCTTCTAGGAAATGCTGTGTCTGATCGGAAATCCAAGTTGACTGAGTCAGGAACAGACAACACACCTCACCGACAGTAGAACACCACACCACAAAACGTTGACACGAGAACACGGTAGTTCATGTCCGTGAAGTAATCCCACTGTGAGAAAGGGGAGTACTTTGGGAGTTACATTGCTGACAACACTTTTTCTCTAATAACTTGATCAAAACTGCATGAAAAGATCCAATTTTTTGACGGTGAGCTCCTGCACTAATTGGCATTTTAGCAGTACTGCAACACGTCACCAAGGTAGTAATGAACCGGCGTAATTCGAGAGAGAGAGAGAGAGAGAGAGAGAGAGAGTTTGACACTTGACACTTTGAGAGTCAGAGAGAGAGAGAGAGGGAGACACAGACAGACAGACAGACAGACAGAGGAGGAGGAGAGAGATTCAGATTCAGATTCAGATGATTTATTTGCAATAGGCCATAGCCCCTAATAAAAGAGCGTGTGGATATGTAAAGCACAATTATTATGAACAATTAAATGATACGATCAACAAGCGTTGTCACATGTTCAAGGGGGAAACGATTTCTCTACGTTTCAAGGCTTTGTTCAGAAACAAAGAAAACGGTTTGAAATTTTCAGCAGAAGTGGATGATAGAAGCAGATTCAGTGCAAACACAGATGGCACACCATTTGAGCTGATGAACTTGTCTCTCATGCTCCTGGGAGCTTGGCAGCCACATACAGAATGTTTTTCTCTTTCCTGTGATTCTCCACATAAAAGACAAATCAAATCGTAAATGTTGCACAGGTCAATACATATATTTTTTACTGGCCAGCTAATGCAGATATTCTTAATCAAAATGTTGCTGTCACATGCTTTAAACGCCTTGCCACGTCTTCATTCAAGCAAGTGTTCAAGTTAGAGAGAGAGAGAGAGAGAGAGAGAGAGAGCAGAAACACGAACAATTTAATGCATTAAATTCACTCCAGTATTGTCACTCACAACACAGCACACCAGTATTGTCACTCACAACACACCAGTATTGTCACTCACACACACAACACACCAGTATTGTCACTCACAACAACAACAACACACAGTATTGTCACTCACAACACAACACACCAGTATTGTCACTCACAACACAACACACCAGTATTATCACTCACACACAACACACCAGTATTGTCACTCACAACAACAACAACACACCAGTATTGTCACTCACAACAACAACACACCAGTATTGTCACTCACAACACAACACACCAGTATTGTCACTCACAACACAAACACACCAGTATTGTCACTCACAACACACACACACCAGTATTGTCACTCACAACACAACACTCCAGTATTGTCACTCACAACACAACACTCCAGTATTGTCACTCACAACACAACACACACCAGTATTGTCACTCACAACACAACACACCAGTATTGTCACTCACAACACAACACACCAGTATTGTCACTCACAACAACACACCAATATTGTCACTCACAACAACAACACACCAGTATTGTCACTCACAACACACCAGTATTGTCACTCACAACACAGCACACCAGTATTGTCACTCACAACGCAGCACACCAGTATTGTCACTCACAACAACAGCACACCAGTATTGTCACTCACAACACAACACACTAGTATTGTCACTCACAACACAACACACCCAGTATTGTCACTCACAATACAGCACACCAGTATTGCCACTCACAATACAGCACACCAGTATTGTCACTCACAACACAACACACCAGTATTGTCACTCACAACACAATACACCAGTATTATCACTCACAATACAACACACCAGTATTTTCACTCACAATACAGCACACCAGTATTGTCACTCACAATGCAACACACCAGTATTGTCACTCACAATACAACACACCAGTATTGTCACTCACGACACAACACACCAGTATTGTCACTAACAATACAACACACCAGTATTGTCACTCACAATACAACACACCAGTATTGTCACTCACAATACTTATGAACACTAATTGACTGGACACAATACACCAGTATTATCACTCACAATACAACACACCAGTATTGTCACTCACAATATCTATGGACACTCACTAACTGGACACAACACACTGGTATTGTCACTCACAATACAACACGCCAGTATTGTCACTCACAATACAACACACCAGTATTGTCACTCACAATACAACACGCCAGTATTGTCACTCACATACAACACACCAGTATTGCTACTCACAGACAACACACCAGTATTGCTACTCACAATACAACACACCAGTATTGCTACTCACAATACAACACACACCAGTAATTGCTACTCACAATACAACACACCAGTAATTGCTACTCACAATACAACACACCAGTAATTGCTACTCACAATACAACACACCAGTATTGCTACTCACAATACAACACACCAGTATTGCTACTCACAATACAACACACCAGTATTGCTACTCACAATACAACACCAGTAATTGCTACTCACAATACAACACACCAGTATTGCTACTCACAATACAAACACACCAGTAATTGCTACTCACAATACAACACACCAGTAATTGCTACTCACAATACAACACACCAGTATTGCTACTCACAATACAACACACCAGTATTGCTACTCACAATACAACACACCAGTAATTGCTACTCACAATCCAACACACCAGTATTGCTACTCACAATACAACACACCAGTATTGCTACTCACAATGCAACACACCAGTATTGCTACTCACAATACAACACACCAGTATTGCTACTCACAATGCAACACACCAGTATTGCTACTCACAATACAACACACCAGTATTGCTACTCACAATGCAACACACCAGTATTGCTACTCACAATACAACACACCAGTATTGCTACTCACAATGCAACACACCAGTATTGCTACTCACAATACAACACACCAGTAATTGCTGCTCACAATACAACACACCAGTATTGCTACTCACAATACAACACACCAGTATTGTCACTCTCACCATTGTGATCCCGAGGGGGATGCGCGGAAATGATTTTTACTGCCTATGTAGATGTCAAGAGTTCGGGGTTACAGCAAAAGTCAAGTTGTAACAACAAAGTTTGAACAGATGAAAATCATCCGAGCTCTGAGAAAAAAAAAATTAATGTGAAACAGATGATTTCATCCTGGAATTTGGAGTCAGTAAAAATAGTTTAAAGCCATATGTCAGCAAAATAGTAGTATTATGCATGGTTTGTGGGCCCTGTGTGTTTTTTACGTCATTAGTAGGGCACTAGGATTTGGGAGTGAAAAGTCTAGCAGACAACATGAAATTGAAGGGTCATGGGGATGGTGCTTGCATAGAAAGAGGAACGGACATGAGACCTGCTTCAGAGTCAGGTATGGTGTGGGTCAAGGGCTGGACTGTGCGATGACTACGTTTTGGTACTGGCCGATCTTCTGACAAAAGCCAGGTGTAGCTTTGAGTGTAGTAGAAAACATAAAGTTTGGGCCTAAACTGCACCCGTGGATTCAGACCATCACCGTAGACGTAGACGAGGGCATTGTAGTTTCCGGGAAAATCCATCGGGATGTTCATTCTCGCCAGCTGTCGAATTGTCCTCCCGTCTGGTGCTACATAGTCTGTGCATTTCTCTTGATGTTGTTTGTGAACAGTTGAGCACTTCCCTGTATGTCTCATTCGACAGGCCGGATGCTGACTGCTGTCTGGAACACTTCCCTGCATGTCCCACACGACAGGCCGGATGCAGGCTGCTGTCTGGAACACTTCCCTGCATGTCCCACACGACAGGCCGGATGCAGGCTGCTGTCTGGAACACTTCCCTGCATATCCCACACGACAGGCCGGACGCAGGCTGCTGTCTGGAACACTTCCCTGCATGTCCCACACGACAGGCCGGACGCAGGCTGCTGTCTGGAACACTTCCCTGCATGTCCCACACGACAGGCCGGATGCAGGCTGCTGTCTGGAACACTTCCCTGCATGTCCCACACGACAGGCCGGATGCAGGCTGCTGTCTGGAACACTTCCCTGCATGTCCCACACGACAGGCCGGATGCTGACCGCTGTCTGGAACACTTCCCTGTATGTCTCACACGACAGGCCGGATGTCGGCTGCTGTCTGGAACACTCCAAGGGAAGCGGAGACAGCCCCGTGTTCATTGTGAGTGTGGTGTGGTGTGTCTGGCACTTTGTTCATGTGGCTGTGTGGGGTGTGTCAGCTGTGGACTGGGTCATGGGTGATCACAACACTCAGTGACATGCAACGTTAAAACTCAATGCCAGTTATTTCTTTATAGCAAAAGACCCCCAGAAAAAAAGAGTTCACACTCAAGTTAACATCAAATCTTCTTGAAAACACTGATTTCTTTCAAACACTCAAAACATCAGATCCTAGGGAACATCCCAGGATAAGGTCTTCATTGAGCTTGGCGTGAAGTCTGTATGTCTGACGTCAGGTATCTCATCACATTCAGTCAGAATGTGTCTCATGCTGGGGCGTTCATCACATGGGACGCAACGTGGAGCTTCGTCACTCTTAAAAACGACACGAGTGTCACTGGAAGTGTTTCCAGGATATGTGTTGAAAGCAGTCAAGCATTCTCTCCTGCAGAATTAACCGGGAAAGGATGGTAAAGATAGATAGGTCTGACGTGGATACAGACAGAATTGCCACCTGACTGGATACAGACAGAATTGCCGCCTGACGTGGATACAGACAGAATTGCCGCCTGACGTGGATACAGACAGAATTGCCGTGGATACAGACAGAATTGCCGCCTGACGTGGATACAGACAGAATTGCCGCCTGACGTGGATACAGACAGAATTGCCGCCTGACGTGGATGCCGCCTGACGTGGATACAGACAGAATTGCCGCCTGACGTGGATACAGACAGAATTGCCGCCTGACCTGACAGAATTGCCGCCTGACGTGGATACAGACAGAATTGCCGCCTGACGTGGATACAGACAGAATTGCCGCCTGACGTGGATACAGGCAGATTACCGCCTGACGTGGATACAGACAGATTGCCGCCTGACGTGGATACAGACAGAATTGCCGCCTGACGTGGATACAGACAGAATTGCCGCCTGACGTGGATACAGACAGAATTGCCGCCTGACGTGGATACAGACAGAATTGCCGTCTGACGTTGATACAGACAGAATTGCCGTCTGACGTGGATACAGACAGAATTGCCGCCTGACGTGGATACAGGCAGAATTGCCGCCTGACGTGGATACAGACAGAATTGCCACCTGACGTGGATACAGACAGAATTGCCACCTGACGTGGATACAGACAGAATTGCCGCCTGACGTGGATACAGACAGAATTGCCGCCTGACGTGGATACAGACAGAATTGCCACCTGACGTGGATACAGACAGAATGCCACCTGACGTGGATACAGACAGAATTGCCGCCTGACGTGGATACAGACAGAATTGCCGCCTGACGTGGATACAGACAGAATTGCCGCCTGACGTGGATACAGACAGAATTGCCACCTGACGTGGATACAGACAGAATTGCCGCCTGACGTGGATACAGACAGAATTGCCGTCTTTCCCTCTTTCACGCCACCCCCTGCCTCGGCTCTCCCTGTGTCTGATAACTTGCAATGGACATGTTCTTCTGGCACTTGTTCCAGACGCTTGGGTTGGCTGTGTCACAGAGGGTTGGTGAGGTGTCTACTGTCATTCCAGACGCTTGGGTTGGCTGTGTCACAGAGGGTTGGTGAGGTGTCTACTGTCATTCCAGACGCTTGGGTGGGCTGTGTCACAGAGGGTTGGTGAGCTGTCTTCTGTCAAACTAACAGTCGCCTGCTCTTCTGCACCTTCCATTTTGAATGATGATATACACGTCCCTTTAAACACGTACTCAGTATTGTCCTCAAACGAACCGGCAGTACCACAACTGGCATACCGAAAACCGGCAATAACACAACTGGCATACCGAAAGCCGGCAGTACCACAACTGGGATACCCAAAACCGGCAATACCACAACTGGCATACCGAAAGAGGTTTGTGTGAAAAAAAAACTTGAAAATTTGCACTCCATTTTGAAAGGTCTCCTGGCTGGATACCAAGGACAGGAAGCTACGTACGTGTGTGTATGTGTGTGTGTGTGTGTGTGTGTGTGTGTGTGTGTGTGTGTGTGTGTGTGTGTGTGTGTGTGTGTGTGTGTGTTGTGCGCGCGCGCGCGCGTGAGAGAGAGAGAGAGAGAGAGAGAGAGAGAGAGAGAGAGAGACAGAGAGACAGAGAGAAAAGACAGACAGACAGACAGACAGAGACTGACTGGCGACAGACTGGCTGACTGAGAGAAAGAAGGCACACTGCATCGAAGAGGTGGTAACGGTTAGAATCCAGGCTGCTTGCATACAAGCCTAGCTATGAATTTTACATCTGCAAGAAGACAGAAGGCACATTGACATAGCAAACAATGTGATGGGGAGAGGCTGGGAGACATGGACCAGAGAGAGAGAGAGAGAGAGAGAGAGAGAGAGAAAGAGAGACACACACACACACACACACACACACACACACACACACAGACAGACAAACAGACAGACAGACAGGCAGAGTGCACAAATATTGTTCAGTGTCTGTCAGTGGCTGGCTTCCGAAAGAAAAGAGGAGTTCACAGAAATCACTGGTTGAATGCTATCTATTATTTAATCCCAATTTGCATTCTGAACTTCCCCAATCGTGTGACACAACCACTCCGTCCCTTGAAAGCTTTGAACTGCATTGTTGTCATTTATTATCTTTCGCTTGACCCGAGCTTTCGAATAAAGTTATGAATCGATATATTGTGCCCTGAAAGCACGTGACGCACGTAAAATAACCCTCAGCAACCAGGACGAAACCCTTGGCCAAAGTCCGCAGTAAAATGCAGTTGGTGGATGAATACAGACATAGCGAGACAGAAAACAAAGCTAGTGGTACTGCGCTTTGATGACGTCAGACAGTTAGTGGATGAATACAGACATAGCGAGACAGAAAACAAAGCTAGTGGCACTGCGCTTTGATGACGTCAGACGCGTTCCCATCTCTGTATCCGCTCCCAGTTTTTTCGCCTTTTTTTTACTGAGAGTAAACAGACCTTTACAAAGATAGATAGACAATGTTACTTATAGCCCAGCCGACCGCAAAGGGCCTTATCACGTATGCTACCACGTCGAAGTGAACTCGCAAGTAGAATTTAAAGAATGCAAACACAGTTCATTAAAAGGATAAGGACGCTAGATTTCAATTAAAATATTTCTTTCACGAATTCTTAGATCACTCGAAAACTGTTGATCTCTTCCACAAACAACAAAAAAATCGTTTCAGCAGGGACACCTCTGAATAAGATTTTTATGAATCTATGAAATGTTGATGTCTGATATCATGCAAATCACAACACTATATAAAGTGTTGATGAAATCTATGAAATTTTGATTGTGATATTCTGCAAATCCCAACCTTCTATAACAACATGTTGATGAAATCTATGAAATGTTGATGTGTGATATCACGCAAATCCCAACACTAAATAACAACATGTTGATAAAATCTATTAGATTTTGATGTGTGATATCATGTAAATCCAAACACTACATAACAACGTGTTGGATTTTACTCAGACAGATCTGTTGTAACGTACAATCAGTACAACACAAAGTAATACAGGACAATACATTGCGGCAGAATACAATAAAACGCAAATCAAAACAGCGCAGTGCAAGTCATAATGTAACATAACACAATGTAATACAAGATAGCATAACACAGCATGATATAACAAATAAGAATGGAGTACATTACAATCTCCCCACCCTACCCTAAACTCTCTCTCACACACACACACACACACACACACACACACACACACACTTATATACCTGCCTGTTAAGCATACTCACCTGCCTTGATTTCCAGTGGTTTTACAATCGTGAACTATTTCAAGAATTTTTTTGTATTGTTATTTTTTCTCACGCAAGTACATTTTAAACACTTGCAGCTATATACAATTTAACAACAACAACAATAAAAAGTAAATATTGATAAACGTTCACGTTTAACAGACCCAGAAAACATGGACATGAAAACATCCAAAAACAAATACATTCAGTCACAGTTACCTACCCCCCCCCCCCCCCCCTTTCCCCTGCCTCCCCAAGAGAGACACAAAATATTTTGACACTTTCACCATAAAAATCACGGATAACTTCTCTTCCAGGGAGGACCAGATTTGTTGATGAACAGAAGAAGTAAAAAGGAGGGGAAAAACAAAGAGGAACTATAAGCACACAGCTCAGGACAACCCCATTTGAAAGATTCAAAAGGATGAATGATGTGTGTCCTGAATAAGACTTTTGACTTTCTTGTACAGCCATAACTGGCCATTTTTGTGAGTCAGGGAAGATCATGAATTTACCGTCAACCACAGCAGTTTATGCTGATCGAAAGAAATGCCAAAAAGATCAATAAACTCTGTTTGGGGTTGAACACTGGCTACGAATACGGGCATACACAAATATTCATCTCCATCTTTCGCTTCAACGAGGAGAAAGGGAATACTCAGTAAATTCTGACTTTGAGGTCGATGTCGATGAAATGTGAGAGAGAGAGAGAGAGAGAGAGAGAGAGAGAGAGAGAGAGAGAGAGAGAGAGAAGGCCTGTAGCAGACTCCACGCTGTAATAAGGCCAGAGACGCCTTTGCAAGCCAAGCACGTCTCTTTATGTCTCGTCGCCAACAAACCAACCATACAGGGTGTCTCTGTGGCCAAGCACGTCTCTTTATGTCTCGTCGCCAAAACCAACCATACAGGGTGTCTCTGTGGCCAAGCACGTCTCTTTATGTCTCGTCGCCAACAAACCAACCATACAGGGTGTCTCTGTGGCCATGCACGTCTCTTTATGTCTCGTCGCCAACAAACCAACCATACAGAGTGTCTCTGTGGCCATGCACGTCTCTCAATGTCTCCTCGCTAACAAACCAACCATACAGGGTGTCTCTGTGGCCATGCACGTCTCTTTATGTCTCGTCGCCAACAAACCAACCATACAGGGTGTCTCTGTGGCCATGCACGTCTTTCAATGTCTCGTCGCCAACAAACCAACCATACAGAGTGTCTCTGTGGCCATGCACGTCTCTCAATGTCTCGTCGCCGACAAACATCAACCGTACAGGGTGTGTCTCTGTGGCCATGCACGTCTCTCTCAATGTCTCGTCGCCGACAAACATCAACCGTACAGGGTGTCTCTGTGGCCATGCACGTCTCTTTATGTCTCGTCGCCAACAAACCAACCATACAGGGTGTCTCTGTGGCCATGCACGTCTCTTTATGTCTCGTCGCCGACAAACCAACCATACAGGGTGTCTCTGTGGCCATGCACGTCTCTTTATGTCTCGTCGCCAACAAACCAACCATACAGAGTGTCTCTGTGGCCATGCACGTCTCCCAATGTCTCGTCGCCGACAAACATCAACTGTACAGGGTGTCTCTGTGGCCATGCACGTCTCTCAATGTCTCGTCGCCGACAAACATCAACCGTACACAGGGTGTCTCTGTGGCCATGCACGTCTCTCAATGTCTCGTCGCCAACAAACCAACCATACAGGGTGTCTCTGTGTGGCCATGCACGTCTCTTTATGTCTCGTCGCCGACAAACCAACCATACAGGGTGTCTCTGTGGCCATGCACGTCTCTTTGTCTCGTCGCCAACAAACCAACCATACAGGGTGTCTCTGTGGCCATGCACGTCTCTCAATGTCTCGTCACCAACAAACCAACCATACAGTGTGTCTCTGTGGCCATGTACGTCTCTCAATATCTCGTCGCCGACAAACATCAACTGTACAGGGTGTCTCTGTGGCCATGCACGTCTCTCAATGTCTCGTCGCCGACAAACATCAACCGTACAGGGTGTCTCTGTGGCCATGCACGTCTCTCAATGTCTCGTCGCCGACAAAAATCAACTGTACAGGGTGTCTCTGTGGCCATGCACGTCTCTCAATGTCTCGTCGCCGACAAACATCAACCGTACAGGGTGTCTCTGTGGCCAGGCTGTCCAAAGAAACAACAAACTGACCGCAATAACCAGCTGACCCCCCCCCCTCCTCCTCCTCCTCCTCCTCCGAGCCTGCTTTGGGAATATGGACGACGATTCCCTCACACCAGCGCTTTGCCGTGAGCTGTGTCATGATGGCGACATCACCAGATGCTCTACCAAGCTGCTGGACTCCAAATGTCCAACCAGTCTTGCACAAAGCGCCCTTGTATTCCACATTGTTCAAGAGAGTTTGCATACCTAGACAGTTGAATTATTACATGATACATTGTTCAAGATAGTTCACATACCTACTCAGTGAACTTTGTGTTTTAAAACAGTGGTTAAGAGAGTTTGCATTCCTAGACAGGAAACGTCTTACATGATAAATTGTTAAAGAGAGTTTGCATGGCTAGAGAATAAACTTGTTTAATACATTGTTCAAGACAGTTGGCATGGCTAGACAGTAAACGTGTTGTTTAACACATTGTACAAGACAGTTGACATGGCTAGACATTAAACTTGCTGTCTAATAATTGTACAAGAGAGCTGGCATGCCTAGTCAGTAAACGTTTAGCATAATACGCTGTTTCAAGAGTTTACCCTCATAGAAAGTAAACGTATTACATGGTACATTGTTTCAAGAGTTTGCATGGCTGAACAAAAACAAAGGCAAATGAAACAAACTGCAGCGTTACCGGAACACGACTAAAAAGCGAAAAGAGCACACAAAACAAAGTGTGAAGTAGCGCACATTAATGCACGACACAAAACAAGACAAGAAATTTTCGGCAATAAGCCTTCCTCAGCGACAAAACAATGAAAACAGTACAGACATTAACATGCACAATACTCCCCTTGTGAAACCAAAATGGTGAATGAAGTTGAAAGAGGGGCAGTGGGAGAGAGGGTGAGTAGTGTTCGAGGAATATGGCACGAGGAAAGAGGGTAGAGTGAAACGAGGAGGAGGAAAAAAAGGAGAGAGAGAGAGAGAGAGAGAGAGAGAGAAAGAGGGGAAAGAGAAAGAGGGAAAAGAGAGAGAGGAGAGAGAGAGAGAGAGAGAGAGAGAGAGAGAGAGAGAGAGAGAGAGAGAATGAAAGAGGAAGGAAGAGTGGAGAGTGAGAGAGAGAGAGAAGACGACAGGGAGGGGAAGGAGAGTGAGGGGGGCGAGGTGTGATTGTGTGTAGTGGGGTGTGTTGCATATGAAAGAAATGAACAAGAGAAAACACAATAGATGAAATACAATATGCACCAAAAAGCATCGTAGATGACAAGGGGATGGGGGAGGGGGGGGGAGAGAAGGGGGTCACCCACCTAAAGCACCTGACCCAAGTCTGACCCTAGGGTAGGTTGCCCTACCCAAGCACCAAGGGGTAAGAGGGAAAACGGGAGAACCCCGAGAAAAAAAACCCTAGCCAGACGCAGCTAGGAGCTGCAGGGCTTGCCACCCCCCCCCCCCCCCTCCCCCCCCCACACCGCCCTGAAAAAAAAAACACCTCTTGCACGCGGGCACAACCACGCACACACAACCACACACACACACACACACACACACACACACACACACACACACACACACACACAAAAACCATACACACACATACATACAAGATCGCACTTGCGCGCGCATGAACACACAGGCACACACACATACACACGCCAATACGCACGCACACAACCACACACACCACACACATACCTATTATAAAAAAAACATGGGGGGTACAATGGAGAGTAAATGAGTAAATGCACAAACAAGGCATACATTAAAACATTTGGGTGAAGAATAGGGAGGTAGGTGGTGCTATGGTGGCGAAACAGAAAAAGGCAAAAATAAGAGCATTGATGCAGACCAACCATGCACAGGTAAGTATTCAAGGAGAAAGGGAATAATAGGTCATTGTCCACCTGAATAAGCACAGAAAAAAGGGGGAAAATACAGAGAATTGGTACGTTTTTTCATTGATACCAGCTGGATTTCTGGTGCCAGGTTTGTGAATCAGGTGAGACTCCATATCCTTCCTGTCTCTAGAGTCACTAGTTTTCATGAGCCACAAGCCCTTCACTCTTGCATTGTGTGCAGAATGGCTGGGGAGGTTGAAGTGCTTGGCTACTGGTTTGTCCCTGTTGTATTTATGTCAGCGAGGTGTTCCTTGAATCTGACAGTCAGAGAGCGTCCGGTCTCACCAATGTAAAGTTTAGAGCAAACGGGTGCAGTGGATGATGTAGATCAAGTTAGTGGTTTGGCAGTTGAAGAATTTGGAGACAGTCATGCGTGAACTGGTTCCTTTCACTTCAATGGCAGTGCAGGTGAAGGGGCAGGTCTTGCAGTTGGGTAGATTGCACGTGCCCGCGTGCAAGAGTTGTTTTGTTTTTTTTTTCATGTGTGTGGGGGGGGGGGGGGGGCGAGCCCTGCAGCTCCTAGCTGCGTCTGGCTAAGGTTTTTTTTTCTCGGGGTTCTCCCGTTTTCCCTCTCACCCCTTGGTTCTTGGGTAGGGCAACCTACCCTAGGATCAGACTTGGGTCGGGTGCTTCAGGTGGCTGACCCCTTCTCTCTCCCCCCCCCCCCCCCCCCTCCCCTTGTCATTTACAATGCTTTTTGGTGCATATTGTATTTCATCTATTGTGTTTTCTCTTGTTCATTTCTTTCATATGCAACACACCCACTACACACAATCACACCCTCCCCCCCCCCCCCCCCCCCCACACACTCTCCTTCCCCTCCCTGTCCTCTTCTCTCTCACTCTCCACTCTTCCTCTACTTCATTCTCTTCTCTCTATCTCTCTCTCTCATCTCTCTCTCTCTCTCTCTCTCTCCTCCTCTCTCTCTCTCTCTCTCTCCTCTCTCTCTCTCTCTCTCTCTCTCTCTCTCTCTCTCTCTCTCCTCCCTCTCTCTCTCTCTCTCTCTCTCTCTCTCCCCTTTTCCTCCTCCTCGCTTCACTCTACCCTCTTTCCTCGTGCTCTTCCTCGAACACTACTCCCCCTCTCTCCCACTGCCCCTCTTTCAACTTCATTCACCACTTTAGCTTCACAAGGGGTGTATTGCGCATGTTTATGTCTGTACTGTTTTCATTGTTTTGTCGCTGAGATAGGCTTATTGCCGAAAATTTCTTGTCTTGTTTTGTGTCGTGCATTAATGTGCATTACTTCACACTTTGTTTTGTGTGCTCTTTTCGCTTTTTAGTCGTGAACAAAAACATTTAAGTGGGTATATTGTACCAAGAGAGCGCTCGCATACCAAGACAATGAACTTGATAATCATGCATTGTTGATAGAGAGTGCTTGGTGTCAGCTGTTAGATGAACGGAGAACGGAGAGCCTGCGTTCAAGTAGGCCCTATGAGAGTTCCAGCCATGAAGACTATCAGGATGGACTGATGGAATAAAAGATGACGATCAGGATGGACTGATTGAGTAAATGAAGGTTAAAGTTCGCAATATTTGTGTCATGAAGACGATCAGGATGGACTGATGGAAGAAATGAAGGTGCAGGTTGGCAATATTTGTATAGTGGCTGCTGTCACATGATGGTCGACACGTACACATTCACATGCAAACAATCATCAGCCCCGTACACAATCACGAATCTAAGTCCTTTTCAAACCAGATCTCAAATTTTGAATTATATCCCCGGTCAAAAGACATTTCTTTGTTTTGCTTTTCTATCTGCGCCTCACTTCTTTTGACGCTAGGGGATTTTATTATTTCCTTTCCATTTTCCCCCCAATTTATCATGAAACAAAACGCCTCTCTCTCTCCCTCTCTCTCTCTCTCTCTCTCTCTCTCTCTCTCTCTCTCTCTCTCTCTCTCTCTCTCTCTCTCGTTTTTTCTTTACTTTACCTCACAAAAGATATATGTTTAAGTCCCACATACCTCAGCCCATTCACTCATTCAACAAACTTCTCTTTTTTTTTAGGTTATACAGACGTCCAATTTACCCCACATAAACTTCATTTTTTAGGTTATACAAACGTCCCATTTGCCCTACATAAACTTCATTTTTTAGGTTATACAGACGTCTAATTTGTCCTGTACAAACTTTTTGTTTTGCGTCATATATACGTCCAATTTGTCCTATACATACTTCAATTTTTTAGGTTATAGAGACTTCCAATTCGCCCTATACAAACTTCATTTTCTAGGTTATAGAGACGTCCAATTTGTCCTACACAAACTTCATTTTTTAGTGTATACAGACGTCAAATCGCCCCATACATTTCTTTGTTTTTTAAGGTTATACACACGTCCAATTTGCCACACAGAAACTTCTTTTTCTCAGGTTATACAGACGTCCAATTTGCTCATTATAAAGTTCGTTTTTAGGTTATACAGACGTCCAGTTTGTCCTATATACAAACCTCATTTTTTTTTTAGGTTATACAGATGTCCAGTTTGCCTTACACAAACTACATATTTGAGGCTATGCAGAAAAACAGAAAGCGGGAAATGTTTGTAACTGTCATTTTTCGTTGTCACGAGATAAACTCCATATGCTTCCCAGGGAGTTAACAGCGTGAGGTTCCTTGAAAACGTTCTCAGATCAACATTACTTCCCTTGACGGCGACCAGGCTGACTCTGTCTCTGTCTCTCTGTCTGCCTCCCCACAGCTTTTCCCATACGCAATGCCACAACCAACAGTGCGTACTACGTGCAAGCAGCTTCTCTCTCGCTCTCTCTCTCTCTCTCTCTCTCTCTCTCTCTCTCTCTCTGATTGATATCCATCACTGAGTATTGAAAGATGGATGATAAGGAAGAACGTGACCCAGTGGATTCGATGATAGCAGAATTATTTTCAAAGCAAAAGAATGAAATTGAGAAATCAATACATAAAATATTAAATTCTAAGTTTCAGGAATTCTCCATTCAAATTTCAAGCAACATTGACAGCGCTGTTCGAGTACTGAAGGACGAAATTCACGTGCTCCGTGTTAAGACGTGCGCTTTAGAGCAGAGCGTGAGTACTTCACTGATAGAAACGAATAACACGAAACAGAAATTGTTGAAACTGGAAGATGACATGGCAAGTCTTTCCTCACGCTTGGATGACAAGATCGACAAACTGGACATACTTTCACGACGTGAAAACTTGAAGTTTTTCAACATACCCCGGTCTTCGAGCAATGAAGGTTACAATGAGTGTGTGTAACAGCGGTATTGGAGGCGTTGGAAGGTGTTGTGCCTGGCAAACTGTGGAGTCGGAATGACATTGTGGAAGCCCATCGCCTGGGTCGGTACAATGATTTCCGAGGGAGACCCCCACGGTCATTGTCAAGTTTTGTCGTTTGTCAGATGAAATGGCGATCTTGACGACAGGAAAAGAGGCATTGAAGAAGAAGAACATTTTGGTGGCTGGCGACCTGACGGACAGACAACGGGAGACGATACAGGAACACAGACAGCGAGGTAGGCATGCCTACTTTAAGGGAAACCGTCTGGTGGTGGAGGAAGCAGGCAGTAGACGTGGCGGTGATCGGCAGTGGCAGCAGCAACATGATGTGGACGCAGAGGGGCAGCGTCTCTACTACTCCATCTCCAGGGGACACGACAGCAGTAGACAGGGCGGTGATCGACAGTGGCAGCAGCAGTACGTTGTGGGCGCAGAGGGGCAGCGTCCTTACTGCTACAACTCCAGGGAACACGACAGCAGACCAGACGGTGATCGACAGTGGCAGCAGCAGTACGGTGAAGGGGCAGTGGGCCAGCCTTCTTACTACTACAACTCCAGGGATGACAGCAACAGACAGGGAGGAACCGCTACAGATGGGGACAAGAATTTCGTCACGCAGCAGACCACATCTACAATCATGAAAACGGGTATCGTTCCGGGTACTCCAGCTACGGTGAAACCGACAAGGGACAAGAGTGGAATTCTGGTGATAAGCATCAATACCAGGCGTACCCCAGCTGGTTATGGTCATCACACAACTTTCCATCTCTGGCACCAAGGCCTCGCATTGTAAGGACTCTGACGACTGTAGAGCCCGAACATCTGTCACGTGGACAGGTAGGGGATGCGTGTTTGACCAGGATACAATATGACGATACAAATTGTACACAGATATACGATTCCACCATAAATAGCATGCAGTCTGATAGTACTGACAGCAATCAGACGCAAAATACCTTGCTTCCTGATGCACAGACTTTAATGGATATTCCAGATACGGTGAAAACCACTGACCTACATGAGACGGAACACACCCAGGACGATGATATAGATGTCCTACAGGCAACACCAAGCGACAAGCAAGGAAAATGTTCAGATAACAGCGACAACGACGCACAGAAAATAGAGGACTTAGATGACCAAGGCGACGAGACAATCTCGCTGAACAACGTGACCTCACTCGAAGACAATTTACACACCGTGGTAGACAACACGACAGACACAGTGGAAAGCATACAGGACAGTCATCGACAGACAGACAACTTTCAACAACAGACTGCTAGTGATAGTGGCGCCCATTTCAAATCAGGACAAGACGAAGCGGTCAGTAAGCAAACAGCTGACAATAGAAAAACAGCTGACAAAAGGAATTATGTTTCCTCAGATTCAGCACAAGCTGGACAACATACCACAGCACACAACGGAACCGAGAATAACCACACAGCGGAAAATGAGGTAGGGACAGCGAGTACTACACGTAACACACGGTCTACTCAACAAAGAGTTATTCATGCACAGGTAGAACTGGCAACCGACAAACTACACTTTACGAAACCACAGACAGACAGGCAAAAAAAGGAAAAAAAATAGGGACTCGGCCCGGCCCAAGTTGACAAAAGGCTGAAGTTTGTAACGTATAATATAGAAGGAATTTCACAGGTTTTCAACTCGGAACTGAAGGCTTATCTTTGCATTTCGATTTCTGTTTACTCGTTGAAACATTTGCTACAAATTTTCCATCCTATCTTTTTCCTGATTATGATGTTTTTTGTGATACCTGGGGTTCGGTTGTCTGAAGGAGTGACTGCACGTTTGTCTGGTGGTCTTGCACTACTCGTGAAGAAAGAGCTGTCAAATTATATTGAACAAGTACATGTGGAATATGACAACATTATTGTTGTGAAAATGGCAGGGGAGCTCTTTACTTTTTGGTGATACTGTTCTCCTGGTTGGTGTTTATTTACCACCCAGTTCATCTGACTATTACAGAGACACAGAAATTACAAATGGTATTACTATCTTGGAACATTGCATAATGGACCTCATTGAAACACATGACAACTGTCCTTTCTTGATGATGGGGGACTTTAATGCACGCACTGGTGGTGTAAATGCATGTGAAAGTAGTGAAGACTTAGGTGTGGACCCATCACGTGGCATTGATGATGACGATTATGATGATGACGCTAGTCGAACATCAAAAGATAGAGTCTGTAATGACCTCGGAAAGCAATTGATTGACTTGTGTAAATGCTTTGATTTGTGCATACTAAACGGTACTCTACAAAATGATGCTTTTTTTGGCAATTACACTTACATTTCTCCAACCGGATGCAGTATTGTCGATTACTTCATAACTTCCCATGTATTACTAAAATCATGCACAGAGATTTGAATGTCACACCACGCATTGAATCTAAGCATATGCCTGTGGAACTGTGTATTGGGCATACTGACGATGACGGTTTACAGGGTATGGCCCCAAATCCTATTAAAATTGAAAAGTTGAAATGGGACACGGGAAAAGTAAATGATTTTTTTATGCAAAGTGTCTGACGAAGAATTTAAAAATACGTTAGAAAAAGCAACGCGTCTAATTGATGCTGACATTAACGAAGCAATTAATTGTTTTAACGAGGCATTGCATGATGCAAGTTCATGTATGGAAACAACTATCATTATTGGCAAAAATAAAACAGCAGCTTGGTTTGACTCAGACTGTAAAGATTCAAAGCGCGAGCTCCGCCGGGATTTACGCAAACTGTATAACCTTAAGCCAAAGCCTGATAAAGCAAGATCGAGGAGTACAGAAAGCAGACAAATTAGAACAAACAGAGATATGGGAAGCATTGCTGAATCTGAAGAGGAGCAAACAGCTAGAGAGCACTATAATCAAAAACGTAGGGAGTACAAAGAACTGCTACGGACAAAGCATAAGGCTCACCGTGATAAAGTTGTCAAGTCCCTGACCGAAAACATAGGAAATCCCAAGGAATTCTGGAGCAAAGTGAAATCTCTTAACACCAGCATGCCATCAGGCTGCTTGATCAGCAAAGAGGAGTGGTTCAGACATTTTTTCTGGTGTGTTTCATTCTGAGTCATATGAGGATAACGAAAATAATACTTGTGATCAGTCAGAAACTGTTACTATTGGTGAAGATGGAAATCTTGACATAGATTCTCTTGAAAGCGACATTACAGAGGGTGAAGTTTTTTGCAGCTATCCGTGCCCTTAAGAATGGTAGGCAGCTGGCCCTGATCGTTTAATTGGGGAAGTTTTCAAAAATGCAGCTCTTATCATTGTACCTTTTCTGATAATTTTGTTTAACAAACTGTTCTCTTCGGGTATTTATCCATCCCAGTGGTCAGAAGCTATTATTCAACCACTTCATAAAAAAGGTGATAGGGGTTCTCCAGACAATTATAGGGGCATATCCCTTCTCAATGTTGTGGTAAAATTTATAGTCACATTTTAAATCAAAGATTGAATAAATGGGTTGAAGAAAATAACGTCATAAACGAAAGTCAAGCAGGTTTTAGAAAGAAATATAGTACCATCGATCATGTCTTCACTTTATTTGCGATGATACAGAAACAATTATCGTATCATAATAAAATTATATGTCGCATTCATAGACTTCAGAAAAGCCTTTGACTCGATTGTACGCACAAAAGTGTGGAATGTTCTGAAGAAAAGAGGTATTCGTGGAAGAATGTATAACGCTATAACAAGTATGTATCATGTAGTTAAAGCAAGAGTAAGAGCAGGTGGTGAGTTAAGTCATACCTTTATGTGTCCTTTAGGACTTAAACAAGGAGATGTCTGCAGTCCTGTATTATTCTCACTCTTTATTGATGAATTGGCATGTGAAATCGTTAATAAGGGAAAACATGGTCTTCAACTGATTCGTTTTTACTAGAAATACTTATCCTTATGTTTGCAGACGACATAATATTAATTAATATCCGACACTGTAACTGGTCTTCAGAATCAGCTGAATGTGCTACACGATACTGCAATGAGTCTTGGTTTGTCGGTAAATCTTGACAAGTCCGACATTGTTGTGTTCAGAAATGGTGGGGCATTTATCAATAAGGGAAATTTGGTTTTATGGACAGACTAAGATGTCGGTAGTTAACATGTATAAATACTTAGGTGTTTTTTTCTATCAACCAGATTGTCATTTTTCCCACACCTTAAAGGAATTGGCTGGACGTGCAAAGAAGGGGGTAATCAACATTTTTAAGTTATTGCGGTCGATTGGTGAAAGATCTCCAAAAATATTTTTCAATTGTTTGATGCACAAGTACAACCGATGCTGAACTATGGTGCGGAAGTTTGGGGTCTTTATTGCAAATAATGACATTATAGAAAAAGTCCATATCTTCGCACTGAAGCGTTTTCTAAATGTTAGTATCAGAAGAACACCAAATGCAATGATCTACGGTGAATTGGGCAGATTTCCCCCCTGTATATTAATACATATGTGAGATGCATTAAATATTGGCTTAAACTTCTCAAGATGCCAGAACATCGACTGCCGTTAAAAGCTTACAAGATGTTACTCTACCTTCATGAGCAAAATCGAAATACATGGGGCCTCGTCAATTTGTTTTACGCTGTACAAATACGGATTTCAAGATGTTTGGGAAAATCAGGGGGTCGAAGATGAAAAGAAATTTCTTGCCACTTTTCGTGACAGGCTAATTAGTGAGTTCAAAGAACATTGGTCTCATCAGCTTTTTGCTAGCGAACGTTTCTCATTGTACCGTACATTCAAAAGTAGTTTGGAGCTTTCATCATATATGTTGGATCTGAAACATATATTGAAGCTAGAACTAGTCTCATTCGCTTCCGGCTTAGGCGTGGCGCAAATCAATATCCACAGACTCCGTTTTAGAACTACGCAACAGAGGAAGAGATGGCGTGTCCTTTCTGTGAATCCCAAAAAGAAACGGAAGTCCATTTTGTCTTACAATGTCCGAGATATGAGGCTCTAAGACACCACTATATCCCGGCTAAGTACTATATAACAATCCATCAAGTTTCAAATTAACTCTTCTTTTAGCATGTGAAAATAAGAATGTGTTTGTGCGCTTGGCTATATTCCTACTCAAAGCATTCAAATTAAGGCATATGTAAACAGAATGCTTGAATTGTATGTGGATTTAATTGTTACTTTCAGTACTTTTTGGCTTATTTTGTGTAACCATCCCCAGTGACAAGGGCCGAAGGCCTATTCATTAAACTGGTTCAGAGTCTTCTTCTTCTTCTTCTTTCTCTTCTTCTTCTTTCTTCTTCTTCTTCTTTCTTCTTCTTCTTCTTCTTCTTCTTCTTCTTCTTCTTTCTTTCTTCTTCTTCTTCTTCTTCTTCTTCTTCTTCTTTCTTCTTTCTTCTTCTTCTTCTTCGTTGTCGTCGGTCGTCGTCGTCGTCGTCGTCGTCGTTTTTCTTCTTTTTCTTTCTTCTTCTTCCCCCTCTTCTTCTTCTTCTTTCTTCTTCTTCTTCTTCTTCTTCTTCTTCTTCTTCTTCTTCTCCTCCTCCACCTCCTCCTCCTCCTCCTCCTCCTCCTCCTCTTCCCTCTTCCTTCTTCTTCTTCCTCTTTTTTTCTTCTTTCCTCCTCCTCCTCCTCCTCCTCCTCCTAGCTCCATATGGAACCACTGGGGCACCAAACTGAAGACGAAGTTCTTTAGTTCTTCATGTTCTGAGCATAGTGCACCAGGCTTTCAATCTCAGCAAATTTTTCCCTGTTCATTCTACAGTGTTGTTTATCCTTCCTTTTCTTCTTCTTGTAATTCTTCTCTGTTTTCTTTCTTCTCTTTCTTTTTTTTTCTTTTTGTCTTCCCTTCCGTCTCTGTTCCTCGGTTCCGTAGAAGGCTGTTTTAGCAAGGGTCTTAAACGTGGTCATAACAACGTGCTTTTCTTTTCTTACCACGCGTTCTTTAGCAGATGTTCTGAAGGTCTGGTGTGTTGCACAGACTCTACCAACGAACCACCGCGAATTAGGATCATCACCCAATATCTCATTCTCCGTGCCCTAATATCACGTAATCACGTACTGGGTCGACCCAATGGATGACTGTTGGCATGGCGTGACGTGCGCGCGCGCGCGAGCGTGTGTGTGTGTGTGTGTGTGTGTGCGTGTGTTTGTGTGTGTGTGTGTGTGTGTGTGTGTGTGTGTGTGTGTGTGTGTGTGTGTGTGTGTGTGTGTGTGTGTGTGTGTTTGAGATGTCATATGAATGTGTACATCTAGGATATGAGCCACCAGACTTTTTTTTTACATTTGATTAAACATTGTGTACATTATTCTTTCAAAGCTGGCTGCAGTTTTAATGCATTATAAAATCCAAAGTGACACATATCGAGAACTTAAGAATGAATAGAAAGAAATTGAAATTGCTTTCCTGAAGTATTTGGGGTAAAGGTTGTTTTCTGTTTTTTTTTTCTGGAGCACTGGATGAGTGGGAATGAAAGGGAATATTCTTTAGTGTTGTAATGTTTTGTCTTTTTGCTGTTGTTTGCATTGGATCAGCAGTGTAAGAATTGTTTGCAGTTGTTTGGAATCAAAGCACAAGTCATCATTAAAGGGCACTGGAAAGATTTCAAAGGGAGTCATTTTTGCACAGTTTGCAGAAATGTATAGCATATAAGTGTGTGTGTGTGTGTGTGTGTGTGTGTGTGTGTGTGTGTGTGTGTGTGTGTGTGTGTGTGTGTGTTCATTTCCGTCAAGACGAAGGGTCTACTGGAGCAGCCAAAGACTTGTTTTGCATGGCCTGGGGTTCTGTAAACCTCATTGGATCAAAGGGAAATGAGGATGGGTTTTAGGAAGATAATTCTAGGAAACACATTCCCATCACGCCTGCGTTCCCACACACCCTTCTCTCCCACATGTACAAACTGCAGCACCCTGTCCTGTACATCCTCCCTGGCACTGTCCCCACGCCGCCCGTTCCCTATACACAGCCACATCTACCCAGCACCTGAACCTTCAGCACATCTACCCCGCAACTGACTCCCTCCCTATACACAGCCAGGTCTACCCCGCTGAACCTTCAGCACCAACAACTGACTCCCTATAACACAGACATCTCCCTATACATAGCCTATACACAGCCAGGTCTACCCTACTGAATCTTCAGCACCAACAATGGACTCCCTATACATAGCCACATCTACCCCGCTGAACCTTCAGCACCAACAACTGACTCCCTATACATAGCCGCATCTACCACGCTGAACCTTCAGCACCAACAATGGACTCCCTATACATAGCCCACATCTACCCCGCTGAAACTTCAGCACCAACAACTGACTCCCTATACATAGCCACATCTACCCCGCTGAACCTTCAGCACCAACAACTGACTCCCTATACATAGCCACATCTACCCCGCTGAACCTTCAGCACCAACAACTGACTCCCTATACATAGCCACATCTACCCCGCTGAACCTTCAGCACCAACAACTGACTCCCTATACATAGCCACATCTACCCCGCTGAACCCTCAGCACCAACAACTGACTCCCTATACACAGCCACATCTACCCTACTGAACCTTCAGCACCAACAACTGACTCCCTATACACAGCCACATCTACCCCACTGAACCTTCAGCACCAACAATGGACAGGGAGAACACGTCAGAGGGCAATCCATCAGAGGAGACAATCCATCACAGGAGACAATCCATCAGGGGAGACAATCCATCACAGGCGACAATCCATCACAGGAGGCAATCCATCAAAGAAGACAATCCATCAAGGAGACAATCCATCAGAGGACAATCCGTCACAGGAGACAATCCATCAGGGGAGACAATCCATCACAGGAAACAATCCATCAGGGGAGACAATCCATCACAGGAGACAATCCATCACGGGAGACAATCCATCACAGGAAACACTCCATCAGAGGACAATCCATCATGGGAGACAATCCATCACAGGAGACACTCCATCAGAGGACAATCCATCACAGGAGACAATCCATCAGGGGAGACAATCCATCACAGGAGACAATCCATTACAGGAGACAATCAATCACAGAAGACAATCCATCAGAAGAGACGATCTATCAGAGGAGACGATCCATCACAGGAGATAATCCATCAGGGGAGATAATCCATCAGAAGAGACGATCTATCAGTGGAGACGAGCCATCAGATGAGATAATCCATCAGGGGAGATAATCCATCACAGGAGACAATCCATCACAGGGGACAATCCATCACAGGAGACAATCCATCAGAGGACAATCCATCACAGGAGACAATCCATCAGAGGACAATCCATCACAGGAGACAATCCATCAGAGGACAATCCATCACAGGAGACAATCCATCACAGGAGACAATCCCCAGAAGAGACAATCTATCAGAGGAGACGATCCATCAGAGGAGATAATGCATCAGGGGAGATAATCGATCACAGGAGACAATCCATCACAGGGGACAATCCATCACAGGAGACAATCCACTGCTGCTCAGTTACTTCCGTGGAGTCCAGCGGTGTTTGTCGTGATCCAACGCACGTGGAACACCATCTACGTATCTCTCCTGCTTTAAACAATGTTTGCTTAGTCACGGACTCAGACTATGTGAGCTTTGCAAACCGATGCAGACATGGACGCTAGTCTTCCACAGGCATTGAATGAGGTAGTTACTGAAGAAGAGATGAAATTATGTGGAGCTCAAGAATTTCCTCCCGTTTATCTCTACGAACTCATAACTACCAGGTATCAAACTGTGTACTACTACCGTTTATATGACACCAGGTGTGAACATTCTGTTAAAGTCTTGTGATGTGGTTTGTTTTGAATGAAATTTGTGCTGTGTAATAACGGGTAGACAGAATGTACGTGACATAGATTCATGCAGTAGCCCACCAGAGTTGTCACAGTCCAAGGAGTTTCTCCCTCAGTGTCGTGCATGCAAAACAAGCCTCCTCTTCTAGGTCAAAATAGACTGAATTGTAGTTGTGAAAGTCTTCCACTGTGACCTGGGCAAACAGCAGTCACATGTGTGGAACTTGGGAGGAGGTGGTGTCTGAATCTGGAGTGCCCAGTTCTCAGTCTCACGATGGTAGCTTGAAATGATAGAGAGAGGAGATAGCATCCATCCCTTCTGTTGTGATCGGTAGGAGAAGGATGTCAGGGAGATGAAGGTCATAAGAGCAGCAGCCCCACTCAGATAGGTGTTCTGGCCTGCAACTATTCATAGTTATAGAGAAGCAGCCCCACTCAGACAAGTGATCTGGCCTGCAACTATTTATGGGTCTAGAGAAGCAGCCCCACTCATATAGGTGTTCTCTGGCCTGCAGCTGTTTACAGTCATAGAGACGCAGCCCCACTCAGACAAGTGTTCTAGCCTGCAACTATTTCCACACTAAAGGGAGACAAGTGTTCTGGTCTGCAGCTAATTCCACTTGCAAGGAAGACAAGTGTTCTGGCCTGCAACTATTTCCACTCTACAGGGAGTCAGTGTGTTCTGGCCTGCAACTATTTCTACTCTAAATGTAGGCAAGTGTTCTGGTCTGCAACTATTTCCACTCTAAAGGGAGACAAGTGTTCTGGCCTGCAACTATTTCCATACTAAAGGGCGACAATTGTTCCGGCCTGCAACTATTTCCACTCTAAATGGGAGACAAGTGTTCTGGCCTGCAACTATTTCCACTCTAAATGGAGACAAGTGTTCTGGCCTGCAACTATTCACACTCTAAAAGGGCGACAAGTGTTCTGGCCCACAACTATTCACACTCTAAAAAAGGGAGAAAGTATTCTTGCCAGCAACTATTTCCACTCCAAAGGGAGACAATGTTCTGGCCTGCAATTATTCACACTTTAAAAGGGAGACAATGTTCTGGCCTGCAATTATTCACACTTTAAAAGGGAGACAATGTTCTGGCCTGCAATTATTCACACTTTAAAAGGGAGACAATGTTCTGGCCTGCAACTATTTACACTCCAAAGGGAGACAATGTTCTGGCCTACAACTATTTACACTCCAAAGGGAGACAATGTTCTGGCCTGCAATTATTCACATTTTAAAAGGCAGACAATGTTCTGGCCTGCAACTATTTACACTCCAAAGGGAGACAATGTTCTGGCCCGCAATTATTCACACTTTAAAAGGGAGACAATGTTCTGGCCTGCAACTATTTACACTCTAAAGGACGCTGGGCCGCATCCTGACAGCGACATCTGAATGCCATTATGACGTCAGATATATTCCTGGAGCTGCTGGATCAGAACCTTGCCCCCTGGATGACCGGGTGGCTTCAAGGTGATGGGCGGCCTCAAGGTGTTGTCTGTGTGGTGGATGACTGGGTGGCCTCAAGGTGAAGGGAGGCCTCAAGGTGTTGTCTGTGTGGTGGATGACTGGGCGGCCTCAAGGTGATGGGCGGCCTCAAGGTGTTGTCTGTGTGGTGGATGACTGGGCGGCCTCAAGGTGATGGGCGGCCTCAAGGTGATGGGCGGCCTCAAGGTGATGGGCGGCCTCAAGGTGTTGTCTGTGTGGTGGATGACTGGGCGGCCTCAAGGTGATGGGCGGCCTCAAGGTGATGGGCGGCCTCAAGGTGATGGGCGGCCTCAAGGTGTTGTCTGTGTGGTGGATGACTGGGCGGCCTCAAGGTGATGGGCGGCCTCAAGGTGATGGGCGGCCTCAAAGTGTTGTCTGTGTAATGGGTGACTGGGCGGCCTCAAGTGTTGCCTTTCTAATGGATGTCTGACCCAGGTAGCTATCAGGATTGCCTCAAGGCGTTCTCTGTGTAATGGATGTTGGACCCATGTAGCTATCAGGATTGCCTCAAGGCGTTCTCTGTGTAATGGATGTTGGACCCATGTAGCTATCAGATTGCCTCAAGGCGTTGCCTTTCTAATGGATATCTGACCCAGGTAGCTATCAGGATTGCCTCAAGGCGTTGTCTGTGTAATGGATGTTGGACCCATGTAGCTATCAGGATTGCCTCAAGGCGTTGCCTTTCTAATGGATGTCTGACCCAGGTAGCTATCAGGATTGCCTCAAGGCGTTGTCTGTGTAATGGATGTTGGACCCATGTAGCTATCAGGATTGCCTCAAGGCGTTGTCTGTGTAATGGATGTTGGACCCATGTAGCTATCAGGATTGCCTCAAGGCGTTGTCTGTGTAATGGATGTTGGACCCATGTAGCTATCAGGATTTCCCTCAAGGCGTTGTCTGTGTAATGGATGTTGGACCCATGTAGCTATCAGGATTGCCTCAAGGCGTTGTCTGTGTAATGGATGTTGGACCCAGGTAGCTATCAGGAGGGTCTCAAGGCGTTGTCTGTGTAATGGATGTTGGACCCATGTAGCTATCAGGAGGGTCTCAAGGCGTTGTCTGTGTATGGATGTTGGACCATGTAGCTATGAGGGATGTGTCTCAAGGTATTGCCTTTCTAATGGATGTCGGACCCATGTAGCTATCACGATTGTCTCAAGGTGTTGCCTTTCTAATGGATGTATGACCCATGTAGCTATCAGAATTGCCTCAAGGCGTTGCCTTTCTAATGTATGTCTGACCCAGGTAGGGATCAGTCACCTGTTTTAGCCTGGAAAATTAAGCTGTATTTAGTTCACTTGTTCAGCTGAAACTCTTTGTGGCTGATTCCACCGATAACTTTAGGGCTCTTGTCCTCTTCTTACAGGAACTCGAGTGCTGTTTATGGAATAATGGGCTGATGAGTTCACACCTCTTCACTCCCACCCCTGCCTTTCCCACCATCAAAGGCAAGCGCTGTGGCTTAGAACCAAGATTCCGTCATGCTGACGCCAACCCGAGCCCATTTTTGCCAGTCTGGTAGATGTGAGTTTTATCCATTCTACTTTCCTATGTCATAGTAAATCCTGGATGATTTGTTTCCTGTGCCATAGTAAGTCCTGAGTCATTTATTTCCTATGTCATAGTAAAATCCTGGGTGATTTGTTTCTGTGCCATAATAAGTCCTGAGTCATTTGTTTCCTATGTCGTAGTAAGTCCTGAGTCATTTGTTCCATGAAGAGGGGTGGAGCGCTGTGTCCAGTGACCTGTGCCCATTGTGGAAGGTCTGCACTGACTCCCTGGGGTTCATTCCATCCAGTAAACCTTGGACTCCTGCTCTGGACGTCACGGTTGTATCAGACCATGACTTGTGGCCTCCTGCCATAGAGATCGTCCTTGCTGGAGCTTCTGGTGGCTTGGTGTTTCCTCTGGCTGTGCTAACTGCACGTATGATCTCCTTCAGCGTTCAGTTGTGTCCCCAGCTGTATCTTCCCTTGGTTAGCGCTGTTTAGTATGAACTCAGGACATGATCTTCTGTTTGTTCGGTTTAATAAAAGGTGTGGGCATACAGGGCCATCTGATTTGTCCCATTTCACTAGATCTGAAAGCGCTGGCAAGGGATCATTGACATATTGGAGAATGAAGCGGTTGGAAGATAGCCACATGTCATGTTTCCTTTCAGCTGAGACTTTCTTTGGAGAATGTTTTCCCACCTGGTCCATTGCTCATGACGTGCTCGCTGCAGTTCCTTCTGGATTCTGTTGACATCCTCCACGTTCTTGGACTCCCACATAACCCTCTCTGTCTTTGTCTTCGCTCAGGCTTTGATCAGCTCTTCATTTCAATTGATCCCAGTTCTTGGCTGTTGTTTTCTGTAGGTCCAGCTATTTTCCTGAGTTCACGAGTTCCTTAGACATCCGTCCTAACAGGCGATGCCTCGTGACACTCACCTATCCATTAGTTGCAAGTTCAAATCTCTGCGGTGCTAGGATCTACCTGTAGAGAGGCATGTAGGGATCATCAGCTGGTTGCGTGTGGACCTCTTAGAGCGTAAGAAGTTCAATGCTGAAACATTGTCCAAGGGGAGGTTCCTTCCAGACGACAATTTGCTGTCAAGCTTTTCTTGGACTTTCTTCATTCTGATGCATGGCTGACCGTTGAACTGCTGAGACCGTTGATGCATGCTATGAACTGCTAGAATAGTTTCTTTCTGATGCATGGCTAGACCGTTGAACTGCTATGAATAGTTTCTTTCTGATGCATGGCTAGGCCGTTGAACTGCTATGAATAGTTTCTTTCTTTCTGACTGCATGGCATGGCTAGACCGTTGAACTGTACTGCTATGAATAGTTTCTTTGATGCATGGCTAGACCGTTGAACTGCTATGAATAGTTTCTTTCTGATGCATGGCTAGACCGTTGAACTGCTATGAATAGTTTCTTTCTGATGCATGGCTAGACCGTTGAACTGCTATGAATAGTTTCTTTCTGATGCATGGCTAGACCGTTGAACTGCTATGAATAGTTTCTTTCTGATGCACTCTCTAGACCGTTGAACCGTTCTCTGACACTTACCGTTCTCACACTGAGTGGAGCTTCAGTATCAGTATGAACTGCAAGCACCAGACCCTGTATTTACCAACGAGGCCAAATTGGTCTGTTTATATGCAGACCTTTTTCTGCCATTCGTTGGCTTCCTTTCCATTGTTTGTGTCTTTCAAGGCTTCATCATGCTACCTTCTAAGTCCCTTGGCCATTTCCTCTGTCACAGCTGTCACAGTCTGGTTGGTCATTTCCTCTGTCACAGCTGTCACAGTCTGGTTGGTCATTTCCTCTGTCACAGCTGTCACAGTCTGGTTGGCCATTTCCTCTGTCACAGCTATAACAGTCTGGTTGGCCATTCCTCTGTCACAGCTGTCACAGTCTGGTTGGCCATTTCCTCTGTCACAGCTATAACAGTCTGGTTGGCCATTCCTCTGTCACAGCTGTCACAGTCTGGTTGGTCATTTCCTCTGTCACAGCCATAACAATCTGGTTGGCCATTTCCTCTGTCACAGCTGTCACAGTCTGGTTGATCATTTCCTCTGTCACAGCTATAACAGTCTGGTTGGCCATTCCTCTGTCACAGCTATAACAGTCTGGTTAATCATTGCCTCTGTCACAGCTATAACAGTCTGGTTGGTCATTTCCTCTGTCACAGCTATAACAGTCTGGTTAATCATTGCCTCTGTCACAGCTATAACAGTCTGGTTGGTCATTTCCTCTGTCACAGCTATAACAGTCTGGTTGGTCATTTCCTCTGTCACAGCTATATAACAGTCTGGTTAATCATTGCCTCTGTCACAGCTATAACAGTCTGGTTAATCATTGCCTCTGTCACAGCTATAACAGTCTGGTTAATCATTGCCTCTGTCACAGCTATAACAGTCTGGTTGGTCATTTCCTCTGTCACAGCTATAACAGTCTGGTTGGACACAGTGAACGTGACTGTTTTCGAATGTTTTCTTTTCTGCAGGGACAGGCTTCGCGATGTCTTTGGTTTGAAACGCATCCTGGATGACGCAGTTTACTCCCCTGCTGTAGCATTTTGTCTCCTCTGTCATCATTGGTGAGAATGACTGTTCTGCAATCCATGGAAGCTTTCACATCAGGCACTGGGTTTCCATTCTATAGTGTTCTGCAATCCATGGAAGCTTTTACATCAGGCACTGGGTTGTAAAGAGCCTCATTGATAAACAATTGAAATGTTCCATCATCATTTCTGGAATGCTCTTTGGGACACACAATAGATCTGGAGGGCCAACTGAATCATCTTGTGTGAAACTAATCTGCATAGCGCAGTGCTAGGTGGACCCACTTACCGTGCCTTCACGTGTTGGATTGCTTCTGAAGCCGTAGTAGCATGTTCTACAGGAGACATGATGCCTTCTTTCCAGACTGATCATCCAAGAGCTCATTCTCAGTGTGGATTTAGTCAGCCTGGATGTCGCTATGGAAATTTTTTTCCTCGCAATGTTCAGAAGTGATATCAGTATGAATTAGTCTAAGCATTCAAGTTTCAGCTGTTTTGAAACGTACAGTCCATCAGCTTCCATCAATAGGTCGCTGAGCCATTTTTTCCCAACCTTTAGGCTTAATAGCATTTTTTCTGAAACATTAGAGTGTCAGAAGTGACTTCAAATGGTAGTAAGCTCTTTAACATCAAAGAAGCTTGTGTAACAAGATGTAGATTCTAGAGTGATCCAGCAGCCACACACACTGGTACTGGCTTACAAGCTCTTTTGACTCCAAGCATTACAAAAGAATTGTGCACCGACGTGCTTTGAGACCCAACAGAATCGACTTCATCATGGCTTGCTGACTGTTTCAAGGAACTGATATAGGCAGCGATCATGACACAGCGGTGACAATTTAGCTGAAGTTATAGAAGAACCCTGAGCACAAGACTTCAAATATAACATTTAACCTAAAAAAAAAAAAATGAAGAATCGTGATATAGCAGAAATTCTTTGATTCAGATTAGAGAGCAAGCCTGCTGGACCCAGTCTTGGAAAACACAATATATACATATACATACATACATATATATATATATATATATATATATATATATATATATATAATCACTGAGAATACTAAGCCTTTGAAACAGGTCATCTTGTCTAACGGGTCCATAGGGAGAGAAACAAAAAAAGCTCGCAGACATTACTGACTCAGTGTGGAGCAGGATCCCAAACTAGCACCCAAGAAAGCGTT
>JADBJO010010315.1:45000-50000 GCA_016801955.1 Conus betulinus
TTTCATCCCGTTACCTGCTCCGTGAACTGGGGAGAGTGCTGGTCACCGTCATCTACACCCCCTTCATCCAACCCTGCACGTGCCGCAAATGCAAAATCTGGCGTTGTGCAAAATTTGCAATTGTTATCTCCTGATGCTCCAAATTTTGTTCTCGGTGATTTTAATCATTGTGATCTCTGGTCTGTTTTTACCCTCTTTTAAACAGTATGTCACATGTTCAACCCGTCTCAACAAGAAGCTTGATTTGTGTTATGGTAACATTCCAAATGCTTATAAGTCTGTGGCCCTTTCCGAAATTGGTAAATCTAATCACACCACCGTACACTTGATCCCCACTTACCGACCTGTTATTCAAACCCAACCTGCTGTGCACAAAACTGAAAATTTGGTCCCCTGATAGCATAGAACAACTGCAAGCTTGCTATGAGTGCACAGACTGGGGCGTGTTTTTTATTCTTGTGTTGATGTGGATGAAGCTGCTGATGTTATCTCTGATTATCTTACCTTTTGTAGAAACATGTTAAGACCAAGAAAACTATTAATTTTTTTCCGAATGATAGCCTTGGGTTTTCAAATCTTTAAAGAAAGCTCTTCATGAAAAGAAAATGGCATTTCAATGGAAGGATACTTCACCAAAGAAAACAGCTCAAAAAAAACTAAGACATGGAAAAGGCCGCAAAGATGGCTTACAGAGAGAAACGTTGAAATAAGTCTGAGTTGGGGAACATCCGAAATGCATGGGATGGCCTAAAAAGCTCTCACTGGACAGAAGAAGTTGCGAAGTGAATGTAATCTATCAGAAGATGAATGTTATGATTTTGCTAACAAACTCAATGATTTTTATTGCCGGTTTAAAATGAAACGTGTTGGTGAAACTTTGGAATCTGTCATGACGAATATTTCAAACAGCTGTGATGACAATGATGGAGTTTTACATATTGACAATTCTGCTCTTCGAGGGTTTTTTCAAAAAGATAAAGATAAGTAAAGCTGCAGGCCCAGACAATATTTGTAAAAATCTTTTAAAATTATGTTCTGAACAATTGTCATATGTTTTGTGCAGGCTGTTCTCGTGGTCTTTGAGTTGTGCATTTGTGCCCTCTGTCTGGAAAAAAAAATTTTTTTCGTGTATCAAAAACAAGAAATCCAAGCATTTTGAATGACTATAGACCTGTTGCATTTACACCTCTTGTAATGAAATCTTTTGAACGCACTGTCCTTTAGATTCTTCTTTCTCAAGTTAAAGATATTTGTGATCCATACCACTTTGCATACAAACAGAACAGGAGTACAGACGATGCTATAATCACTCTTTTAAACCATGTATACATACATCTTCAAACTATAGATTTCTTTTGTTCGCATCTTGTTTATTGATTTTCACTAGCTTTTAATGCTATTGAACCACAGGCTATGGCAAAGAAACTCCAAACTTTACAAGTCAACTCAAAATTGATTTTATTGATTGCGAAGTTTTCAGTCAACAGGTTAAAATACGTACGCTTTGAGGGAAAATATTCATCAGCAAGAACCACATTTCCTGGTGCACCTCGAGGCACCGTTCTCACCCTTGTACTCTTTATTCTTTGTACAAATGAATGTACCGGTTCTTCTGTCACTCCTGTCATAAAGTACTCAGATGATTCTGCTTTAGAACACCTGTCAAATTCAGATACCATTTATTTTCCAGATGTGGAGCGTTTTTGTACATGGTGCGAAGAAGAGAACTGTCTAGATTTGAATGTTAGTAAGACGATGGAGATGGTCATTGATTTTCGAAGAACCCAGCTCCTGTCCCTCACTTGTATATCGAAAGCACCAAAGTGGCACATGCAAGTGCATATAAGTATCTGGGTACTATTTTAGAAGTTAAGCTAAATCTTAATGCAAATACTCAATTTACCACCAAAAAATGTCGATCTAGAATATACTGTCTTCATAAACGTCGGTCCCATGCTGTTAAAAGACATCTTTTTATCATGTTTTTGTTTTGTAAAATCCGTCCTGTCCTTTAGCTTTTTATGCTGGTTGGGAAATCTTAGCGTGAAAAACAAAAACATTTTTAAAACAGAGTAGTGAATACATGTGGAAAGATAATTGGCAAAAAAAAAACAAGAACAGACAGAAAGCTGTGAGCATTCTGAATGTCGTGTCACAAAAAAAGCTGTGAGCATTGCGGCCGACAGTTCTGAAAATATTCAGTTTTCAAAAAACTACATTGTTCTACCCTCTGAACGAAGATTCCGAATGCCAAAATTCAAAACAAATACAATGAAAAGCAGTTTCGTTCCCAATTTCCATCGAAGTTCTGAATTAAATCTGAAGTTTGAATAAGATCCGGTTCAGAATGCTTGTTTGTGTATATGTGTGTTTGTATAACATTCTGTTTGTGTATATGTGTGTTTGTATAACATTCTGTTTGTGTATATGTGTGTTTGTATAACATTCTGTTTTGTGTATATGTGTGTTTGTATAACACTCTGTGTGCGTGAATGGATGGAAATCATAAACTGTTCTTGATCTGACTTTAATTTGTGGTTGTTGTAGTTTTTGTTGTTGCTGTTGTTTTTGTTATTGGTGTTGCAGTTTTTGTTGTTGTTGTTTTGTTATCGTTGTTGTTTTTGTTGTTGTTTTTGGTTGTTCTTGTTGTTGGTTCCGAACCATAATCCAAGCCCACTGACAGGACTTCCTCACGCACCTCACAGTTCAAGTTTCCCTATGTGCAAACTGACCCAGTTCCATTCTGCTGCACCTCACAGTTCAAGTTTCCCTATGTGCAAACTGACCCAGTTCCATTCTGCTGCACCTCACAGTTCAAGTTTCCCTATGTGCAAACTGACCCAGTTCCATTCTGCTGCATCTCACAGTTCAAGGCTTTTCCCTATGTGCAAACTGACCAGGAGGACTTCCATTCTGCTGCACCTCACAGTTCAAGTTTCCCTATGTGCAAACTGACCCAGTTCCAGCAGTGCTGCACCTCACAGTTCAAGTTTCCCTATGTGCAAACTGATCCAGTTCCATTCTGCTAAAGCTTTTAGCTCAGCGGTCAAAAGGAGGGCTTTAGCTCAGCAGCAGTCAAAAAGGAGGGCTTTAGCTCAGCAGTCAAAAGGAGGGCTTTAGCTCAGCAGTCAAAAGGAGGGCTTTAGCTCAGCAGTCAAAAGGAGGGCTTTAGCTTTAGCTCAGCAGTCAAAAGGAGGGCAGCTCAGCAGTCAAAAGGAGGGCCCAGTCACAGATGTGTGGTCGCTTGGGCAACGCTCACTGTATTCTTCTATTCCAGCATCGTCATCTTGCCAAAGTTGATTTTCATGTTTTTGGATGGTTATATGCTATGAATAGTCACAGATCACTTTCATTCATTAGATTTAACCCGAAGAGAACATACCAGAAGCCAGACGATAAGTGAAGACCACGGGCAGGGATCCCTGAATATCACCGCAACTTTACGCTTTCACAAGAAAAAAGAAAGCGGAATCTGTATAACATAAAGTAAGAACGTGCTTGCGCTGCCTCGGAAGATTCCTGGGTATCACTTATCACTTGGCAGGGCTGCATCACGAACAAGGACGTCCTGACCCAGGCAGAGATGCCTAGCATGTTCGCCAAGATGACACAGAGACGCCTGCGCTGGCTTGGCCATGTCAGCCGCATGGACGACTGTCGCATCCGAAAGGACATGCTGTACGGCGAACTGGCCACAGGCACTAGACCCACACACGGCCCGCCCTACGCTGCAAGGATGTCTGCAAGCTCTACCACAGGGCAGGCAGCGTCGACCCAGCAGACCTGGACACAGCAGCCTCAGACCGGGTCAGCTGGTGGTCCACCATCGAGGCCGGCATAAAAAAAAAAAACAGAGCAGAGGAGAGAGGCCCAGTGGGAAGAACGGGGGTGCCGCATTCGGCAAAGAATGGCGTCGGCACCCACAAACACTGATGACCTAGCCTTCAACTGCAACAGCGTGTGCCGCTCGAGGATCGGGCTCTTTAGCCACAGCAGGGACTGCAACTCCACAACTGACTGATCCATGGCGTAAGACCATTGTCTATGGAGACAGACGGATGCCAAGTACACAGCAAAGTGATGAACAAAGCAACAAATAGAAACGTTTTCACGTTCACACACACACACACACACACACACACACACACACACACACAGAGAGAGAGAGAGAGAGAGAGAGAGAGAGAGAGAGAGAGAGAGAGAGAGAGAGAATCGAGAAGAAAGCACTGTAAGGAATGGCATTACTGAAAAACTAAAAATATGTAAAGAGTATGAAATGAAGGGAAGAATATTTCCCAAGCATTTTCAACCACATATATGCTGGCAGCAGCTACATATTATACACAACAGCCTGTAGTTAGATCTCCGAAGAGACACAGTCTTCAAGGAGTGGTCTTACAGAAACACGTGGAAGACATTACAAAACAAGTGCAGGCTAACAATGTCTCCGTCGTGACGGTAATGACCCGGCAAAGGCAACACAGGAAAGGGGGAAAGGGAGTGCGGGGTGTACCAGAAAAGTCAACGGGAATGAAAAACGAGGCCGTTAGATTGTTGACCTCTCTTTGCGTCGAATGAAGATATACCACACTCTATAACTACGTGGTATTACACATGGTAATAATAATAATGAGGATACTTATTATAGCGCCCATCCTAACAACGTAGGTTGCAGGGCGCTTTATAGCTTTTATTTATTCTTTTTTTTTTTACAAATCAACATATGAAATATACGCCACACACACACACGCGCGCGCACGCACGCACGCACGCACGCACACACATACACACACACGCATGCACGCACGCAAGAACGAACACACACACACACACACACACACACACACACACACACACACACACACACACACACACACACACACACACACTTACGCACTTACGCACTTACGTACTTACGCACTTACGTACTTACGCACTTACGCACGCACTCAAGCACGCACACACACATATACGCACGCATTCAAGCACGCACACACATA
>JADBJO010010315.1:55000-57500 GCA_016801955.1 Conus betulinus
TGACGCCACGTTCTCTCCCTCTCTCTCTTCTCCATGTATAGAGACGCCACGTTCTCTCCCTTCTCTCTCTTCTCCATGTGTGGAGACGCCACGTTCTCTCCCTTCTCTCTCTTCTCCATGTATGGAGACGCCACGTTCTCTCCCTTCTCTCTCTTCTCCATGTGTGGAGACGCCACGTTCTCTCTCCCTCTCTCTTTCTCCTTTTCACGACATCCTTTTCCTCCTTAACCTCTTCTGCAAGATGGCATCAGTGTCATCTCATGCCTGTGTCTGATGTGCCACTCCTCACAGTATCATTCATCTCTGTACCACTCTTCTCTGTACTCACCCCTCTCTGTACCACTCTTCTCTGTACCACCTTCTCTGTACCACACCCCTCTCTGTACCACTCTTCTCTGTACCACTCTTCTCTGTACCACCCCTCTCTGTACCACTCTTCTCTGTACCACTCTTCTCTGTACCATTCATCCTTGTACCTCTCTCCCCTGTGTCACTGCTCTCTCTTTTCTCATCTGTATGATGATTCCACGCTTCGCTCTACTTTGCTGTCAGACGACACGCGCTTTCTTCGCTCTACTTGTCTGAACGAAGGCACAGGGTTTCTCGATGTATGATTACAACTCTCTCTGTCTCTGTCTCTGTCTGTCTGTCTGTCTGTCTGTCTGTCTGTCTCTCTCTCTCTCTCTCTTCTCTCTCTCTCTCTCTCTCTCTCTCTCTCTCTCTCTCTCTGAAGATCGTACTTTTGTCTACATCCTACTCTGTATGATGGTTTCTCTCTGTCCCACCTCTGTTTTACTCTACTCATTTCTCTCGGTCTGTATAGTAGCTCCACGGTTCTCTGTATGTTCTCACTCTGAACAGTAGCTCCACGGTTCTACCAGCCGCCGTGGCGAAGTGGTTAGCGTCGCGGACTCCCGGCTGGGAGGTCGTGGGTTCGAATCCCATCGGAGTCATGTGTTTTTTTCTGCCCCGACCGGCTCCTTCCCAGAGTTGAGTTTGCTGCGGACCCAGTTGGGAAGTTGAGTTTCATCCACTTAATGGATGCGTTTCTGAGAGTGTTGCTCAAATTTCCTGACCAACACTGCAGGTACCTGTATCTCTCGGGCCTGGTTGACGCCGGGATATCTTAGGGCCTCTGATGATATACGACATCTGCACCAGCATCATGGAGGCAATGGAATCCAAAATAAACAAGTTCACGAGGGACAAGGTGGTAGAAGCAATCAAGCCCCAGCTGAAGACAGGCAGAAAATGGAAAGTTCAAGAGGCGATGGATTCTGCAAAAGAAAGTCTCAAGATCAGAGAAATAACAGGACACACACAGACCAACAGACAAGGACTGGGGTGACCAAAACTGAATGGTGGTCAAAGGCCAAAGGAAAAGCCAAAAGAGACATGATGATCAGGAAATGAGAAAAGAAGAAGACCAAAAAAAGACTCCAAAAAGCAGTCCAGCAGAGCCAGCAAGGGCAATGGACAACGTGGGAGAATGCACTCCAAAGAAGTCTCACTTGGAATGACATTTGGCGCATGGCCCCTCTCAGGATCAGCTTCATTCTCAGATCTGCATATGACCTTCTGCCTCAAATGCAAACCTGGTGAAGTGGGGAAAAACAGACGATCCTTCATGCCCCCTCTACCATGAAAAACAAACAGTGGAGCATGTCCTAAGCTCATGTAAAGTAGCCCTGGCTCAAGGAAGGTACACATGGAGGCACAACCAAGTGCTCAAAGAGATTGTACAAGTAGTCTGGGCTAGTACCAACACCACAAAAGGGAAAATCAGGACTCCAAAAGCACCCGCAACATTCTTCACGGCAGGAGGGCAGCGAATCATGGCCAAGAACAACAGTGCCACTCGGAACATGCAGGCAGAGTCTGCTGGACGGGGCAGATGACTGGGAGTGCACTGCAGACCTCCCAGAATGGAAGAGTCACCCAGAGATCATCAGCAAGAGTGGCATGAGACCAGACATAGTAGTCCACTCTCAGTCAACCAAGCAGCTGATCATGATCGAGCTCACGGTGCCATATGAGAACAGAATGGAGGCAGCTCAAATCTACAAGACTGAAAAGTATGCTGATCTGGCAAACAGCCTGAGGAGAAGGCTATCAGGTCAAAGTCCTCACTGCAGAAATTGGAGCTAGGGGGTTTGTAGGAACGTCTGCATACAGCCTCATGAAACAGCTCTCAGTTGCAGGGAGGGAAAAAAACCAGAGCCCTGAAAGCAATGGCAGAAGCAGCAGAGAGGTGTTCAAGCTGGATCTGGTCAAGGAGGAACAAAGTGAACTTCATAAGGCTTAACTTTCCTACAAATATCAGGTGTCCCTGTGGCTCAGTGGTTAGTGCGCGAGTCATTAAGTGGAAATGAGCATGTCCAGAGGGGCATGGGTTCGAATCCCAGCCCATGGCTCGTCCCAAGATGGAAAAAAAAAAAGGGGCAGCAGAGGGACATCCGGAGTCATGAACCGGGTGTGGCCCAACCCCCATAGGCTGCTG